>CAUYQV010016795.1:0-94683 GCA_963574575.1 Galagoides demidoff | reverse complement strand
AGCTGGTCAACTTCTTTTTAAATGGGATTTTTATTGATTTATTATTTATTTTTTTGAGACAGAGTCTCACTATGTTGCACTCGGTAGAGTGCTGTGGTGTCACAGCTCACAGCAACCTCAAACTCCTGGGCTTAAGCAATTTTCCTGCCACAGCCTCCCAAGTAGCTGGGATTACAGGCACCTGCCACAACACTCGGCTTCTCACTCATTCTTAAGAGTGAGAAATAAGAGGGAGGAGCAGAGGAATGGGTTAAATATAGTGCTGGAGAAAACAGCAGTTTCTGGGGTAAGCTAAGAATTTCAGCAAACCTAGCAATGATGCCAGCACAGTGTGAACCACAGGCTACATAGACTGAGTAACAGTATCTGACATTTAACCAAGACAGAATTGGGTTCTAGGAAAGGAATACAAGAGATTGTTATAACGAATCAAGGCAGCCTTCTGGCATTAACACCTAAGAAACAAAACGAGGAATGGAAGAGCAGGAAAAGTTGCTCTGAGAGCTGAGAGTTCTGGAATATATGCTCTTTTCCTATGTTGGTTTTCTTTACAGTAAAATCCTTAAAACAAAAGCCCTGCCTGCTCGTTGTTGTTACGCAATGTTTGAAGAAGAGAAGAACTAGAGAAAATTTTTCCTATCCTAGCCAGGGTAGAAGAGAAAAAAGCTAGCTGATGGCAGCTCTGAGGAGGAGCAGGCTGCAAGCCTGAGGGCTGCTAAAGGAGAAAAGAGACCCAGGGCCAGCACTTCCCTAGGAGGAGCCTGCGTTCCTGGGCGCAGCCCGACTCTGCTTTCCGCCTGTGCTGACTCTGTGTCTGGGGCTTGTCGTAGGGCTTGTCCCTGCAGTAGACTTTTGGTACTTAACACTGTTCCCCAGGTGCTCCTTGTTATTGCTGGTTTCTTTTCAAAACTCCCCTGGAGCTCTGTGTTAGTCATTATGGATCCGGATGTGTCCTTCCCAAATATCAGTGATCCAATGTGGTCCTGTATTTTGGTGTTTGCCTCTGGCGTAATTCTTCCCAGAATTATTTTACAAAAAGGCCAATGTGTCCTTTCATAGAACATGTTGAAATAGCTGGATTATTTAGCATAGTTTAAAAGTGATTTTGTCTTTCCCAGTAGTATTTGTGTGTGTGTGTGTGTGTGTGTGTTTGTTTTACTTTTTGTAGCCAAACAGGGCTTTTTTAGACTCTTTTCTCTTTACTATAGTAGAACCTCTGTAAGTTGACCACCCAAGGGATGGTAACAAACTGGTCAACATATGGAGGTGTTCGATATAAGGAACTAGGCCTACTTTACTTATAGGTATATGTGGTGCTTGTCTGGGCTGCAAAAACTAGGTCGCCTTAAGGAGGTGGTCCATGTGGGGAGGCAGTCAGTTATGGAGGTTCTCTATTTACCTGGGTACGGAGATCAGAAATTGTATTAATTCTTCTTTATACAGGAGCAAGCCTCGTTCCAAAATTTCTGCTAAGGATGAGAATTTATAAAATTAGCCATTAATTTTTATTATAATTAATGTCTTATAAAAGCTACAGTGTTTCTATTAATGGAAAAATAAATCCAAGAGCCAGGTTGATACTGTTAATATGAATATTATAAATACTTGAAGTTATATGTATGTTACACAACTGATAAATGTGAAAAGTTCTTGTAGCTATCTCAAAATTAATGACAGCCATGGAGTTTCTGGGTTCCATCCCATACAAAGTAGGTTTTTTGTAATTTTATTTAAATAAAACATTGGATTTGATTGTAATGATACAGGAATGAGAGCACACCGAGAAGGGATGATACATAATTAATGCTAAAAATGAAAGGTGTGATAGAACTTGACTTCACTTGCTTCCTGGCTGATTCCAAAGAAGCCTGTTTGCAGAACACAGTTGGATCTATAAAGATAGGCTTTACATAAGTGAGAACTTAAAACTCATAAGGGAGGAAAGAGTTTCTTTTCCTATTAGTTGGGGACGTCAGTGCATTCTTTGTGAAGATAATGTTCACCAGAATTTAGGTTCTTTGAATAAAAACTATTATAAAAAAATCTTATTCTATCACAGTAGGGAGGGCCCATATCTCAAACTGTTACAACATCTACTAATGGAATATTTTAAAATTTTATATGCTTTGAAATTCAATCTTGTTTGAGTAATAGAGTTCTTAAGATAATTAGAAATAAATGAAAGAGGTTATTAATGAAAAAAATCATTCATAGTATGCACTTACAGTATTATCAGCATTAAAACCCCAAGTTATATCCTTTATTACAAACTTCTTGTTCAGTACAAATTTTGCTTTATTCCAATTATTGAAAGCCTAATTAATATTTGGCTGTATTGACATATGTAAATTCTCTGAAGGGCAATACTAGATTTATTTCGAATGCTAAGAACAATATATACTAAACTGTTACACCACAATTTTGAGAAGGCTTTAAATAACATATTAGTTACTCATCTAAATATCTGTTTATTTGTATTTATTTTAGTTCATGATTGAAATAAAGAACTCTGCTGTATCTTGTATACCAACTGATTGGGTTAAGGTTGGAAGGTAGGTTTAAAAATAATTCTTTTCTTTTAACATGAGCTATAATGATACCTGTTTTCCTCTGTGCTGTTGGATTAATAATAGCCACATACTTGGAATTAAAAGCAGTTCTTGGCCAGGAGTAGTGGCTCATACCTGTAATCCTAGCACTTGGGGAGGCCAAGGTGGGAGCATCCCTTGAGCTCTGGAGTTCAAGACCAGCCTGAGCAAGAGCAAGACCCTATCTCTACTAAAAATAGAAAAATTAGCCAGGCGTTGTGGCAGGTGCTTGTAGTCCCAGCTACTTGGGAGGCTGAGGCAGGAGGACCACTTGCACCCAGGAGGTCAAGGTTGCTGTGAATTAGGCTGACACCATGGCACTTCAACCTGGGCAACAGAGTAAGACAATGTCTGAAAAAAAAAAAAAAAAGGCAATTCTGTTTGTTTGGTTTTCTTATGGAACTTTTAATCTAAGAAAAAATTATTTCTAACCCTTGTTTATCATTGATCTTAAAACATTTTTCAAAATGCTATCTTATTTTTATACATTTGTTTTCTTGTTTTGTAAATTATTGTTTTATTCTTATAGCATAGAGAAAAAGCTGAGGAACCTTCAATTGTAGAATTAGATTAGTTGCTTGAACATCTTAATGAATGTTATGTCTGGCATTTCCTTTAAGAAGCTGAAATTTCATTTTCTACTTCACTGAGCTCTACACTTTTTTATTCTCAATGCTTTCCTTGGCACATAGTTATAATAGCTCTTTATATCTTCTTTTTGTAACTTACATCATAAATTGATGAAAATAGTCAAAAACAAAATTAGAGAGCCACACTGAAACTCTGCCTTTTTTGCAGGTTAGGCGAGAAATCCCCAAGAAGGGACTTGTTTAAAGAAGTGGGATTAAGGAAGCTGTATAGTCTTGTGAATAGGATCCTTTTCGGAATGTTTATTAGTACTGTTATTAATAAGTTTGCTTCTGAACATGAGAGGAAACGTTACCTTTAGCTAAGATGGAAGAAGAGGGACTAGTAGCTGGCGATGGTATAAAGCAACTCTATTGCTGAGGATGAAGGAAAATTTTGGCATGTGTGAATGATCGTTAATTTGTTATTTTAATTAAAAATGAAAACTATCTGTTATCCATTGCTGCAACATCAGTTTTTGAAGGTGCAGGCCTGGATTTCTTTACCTCTCATACCATCCTTCTTTCCCCCCCTTTGCTACTACAAACTCCTTTAGATGTGAGTATTGTTTTCAAGAGATGTTGTTTCTCTCTCTGCAGGCATTATTCCCTTTATTTTTGTCCTCTGCTATAACTAATGAATGGAAATATTCTTTATAGAGAGAAATTACCAAAAATCATACTAGTCTATCAAGAACAATAACTGAAACATCTCACTAAATGAGTTTCGCCAGCAGAGAAAGCTGTGATAAATATGTATATTGGCTCAGAAATCTAGATAATGAAGTTTAAAAGCAACAGGGAAGGTATAAATCAATGTCACCATGTTTTGAACATTCAATAATGTAAATTGAATGAACAAATAAGATGGTTTGTGGAAGCTTCATTGCAATTTTTTATCTGTTGCTTGGCTCCCAGGGCCTTGACAAGGATGAGACATCATCTGTCAGGTTTTGAACACGAAAGGCCCATCCCTAATCCAGTAACTTGCCAAAGTAAAGATAACTGTGGATGTGTGTTACAGGAGTGGGGGAGCCAACAGAACAGATTGCACCCTGACCTTTTCTACCAGAAGGCTGATCGTGGTAAGAGGTAGCCTCAACAGCAGTAGCAGCCACCACCAGCACCAAACAACTAATATTTTATTGAGTACTTATAACATAGGTACTCTGCTAAGCACTGTTTGACCATTTCAGCAGCATCTATGAGGTAGATACCCCATTTTATAGATGAGGAAAGTGGTGTTTACAGAAGGTCACCTCCATTTGCCCGAAGTCATGTAGCCGACAAGTAAGTGGCAAGATTGGAGTCTTCCTTAGATTCTCTGGCTGAGAACCACCGCGTGGCTCATGTGCTCTACAGCCTCTGGACCAGGCGAGCAGGGGTGGCACCCAGGCCCAGATGAGCAGCACATGGCCCTTCTCTCCACCAGGGCCACTGTGACTCTACAGATCTAAGGTCCCTCTCCTCTTCTTTTACTGCCTCCTGAATTAATGCATTGCTATTCTTTGTAATGCTTTTAATTTTTTTTTTCATTAAAATACTTAAATCATACAGAAAAGTATAAGATATGAAGAATTAAATAACTCTCACCAATCTATCTACCTCCCAGCTTTGTCACACTTTATTTTGCCCATATTTGATCCTTTTTTAAAAAACCATTTTCATTTAGTATAACTTAAGAAAAAAGCTTTTTGCCTGTGAGATAAAAATTCTAAACTCTGACTTTGCCATATGGATATAATTTGAAATGCATTTAAAAAGCTTTCTGAACATAGTCCTATGATTTGGAATCAGTAGAGTTCAAGACCATAATTAAAGAATGTTCTCTATTTACAGCTATTTCCTTTCAAGGTTCATCAGAGAATAGTAAATAACTACTTTAGTTTTTTGAAGTGATGGCGTTACTGATTTCTTACTAACCTTGATTTCCTATTTATGTTTTTTCCCTCTTCTAGCACAAAAGCTGTGAGCCGCTTTCACTCTCCTTTTATTGTAGAAAATTACAGACATCTGAATCAGCTCCGTGAGCAGCTAGTCCTTGACTGCAGTGCTGAATGGCTTGATTTTCTAGAGTGAGTTTACAATGAAAAATATAACCTGACTTTTTGCTATGAGAAATAGACCGGAAAATCTTTCCATCGGAAAGAAAAGTAGAGATTACTGCTTGTGACCTGCCATAGAATAGTTGAGTACATGTGTTCTCCGATTTGGTTTTTAGTCCATTAAAACGTAAGCTCATCTTAGTTTTCTTTGGTTTGAGACCAGATATTTTTTATCGTTGCTGTGCTAACATTGATTGCTAAGGATGTTTAGTAGAGTTACTTTTTAAAACTTCACCTTGAAATTTACCTTTCTTACGTAAAAGCTTAACTGCTATCTTGGAATTGGACAAATTTTTTTTTATTGCCATTTAATTAAAAAAAAATTTATATCCTATATATTTCCCCCCAAGTTTTTATTTTGCAGTTTAAAAAATCTACTAAAAGTTGAAATGAATGTTTCATCTAGGTTTATATAATGTTATCATTTTGCCATATTTGTTTTTCAAACAAACATTTTGTCAAATGTTTTGCCATCTTTTTTATTTTTTATTTTTGGACCATTTGGAAGTAAGTTTTAGCTATTATGACACTTAAATACGAAAACATACATATTTTAAAAATAAGGACAGTCTACTATATAATCTTAACACTATTATCATACCTTAGAATATATTAATATTAATTTAAGAATATTTTTGAATTTCCTGAATTTCCTCAATGTTCTCCCTTCAAATTTTTAGATGCAAGATCTAATCAACTTTTACACATTGCATTTGACTATTATGTTCAAATCTAGAATAGTCTGCCATATTCTTTGTTTTTATAACATGGGATTTTCTTGAAGAGTCCTTGTCATTGTTTCAAAGAATGTCTCACATTTTTGATTTATGTATAGTTATGTGTTCATATTGAGGGTTTAAAATCAGTGGTGTGCTGGCAAATGGTTAGCAGCCAGCACTCTGGAAGAACAGTAACATTTGTAAAGTTTTCTAACTTCTAAAGTGTAAGTACTCCCACCGTGGCAGATTTCAGGCTACCACTGGACTGGAGTTGGAAAGAGATGTGCACGATTAATTTTCATGAGTCCAGAGGAGGCAGCCTTGGTCTAAGTACTTTATATATACAGGCAGTCCCTGGGTTATGAACAAGATAGGTTTTATAAGTTATTGTTAAGATAATTTGTATATAAGTTGAAGGTGCATTTATCTATTACCTGTAATAGTCTCTGTCCGTAAGTGTGAATTGTATGTCAGTTGGTTATTTGTAACTCAGCAACTTACTGTATTAGCCTCTATTTTAAGTGTGAGTTTACCTAAGTGAGATGTTTGTAATACAGGGACTACCTGTAAACTCAGTATTCCTGACAAAAGCCCTGTGAGGTTAGGTATTTACCATACCCAGTTTGCAAACAAATTAAGTTTGTTTGCAGACATGAAGTTTGAGATGCAGAAATAAGAAGCAAGTCTTACAAGGTAAAGATTGGAGCCCAGATTCAACCCAGGGCATCTGGCAGTCAGGTGAGTGACCTTTGCCATCAGGCTGTGTAGAGCCTGCCCACAGTCAATCTCAGAGGGGTCGCTCAAAACGGAAATCTCTCTGGTTGTTTCTCTCTTTAAAAATGTGAACAGTAAATATTCAGTTAGGTCCTTCAAGGAGCTATATTCCATTTAAAGTAACCAACCTGACAGTGGGGAAAAAAATATTAAATGAGAATTTTTTAAAATAATAAGTAGGTACTAATTTCTGTTTGCCCAGAAAGGTCTTGAATTATAAGACCAGGAAGAGATTCCAATTTACTTATTCTAGATCTTTGAGATTATTTTGACTCAGTCTTTAATTTAGGAATGGAAATGTTGTCTATTCAGTTTCTTTTCTAGCTCACTCATTTTCCCATTTTGAGAATTTCCAGGGCCTGTGAGTCTTTCAGTTCTCCTGGGTTTTTCTTTAGTACTATCACCAAGAATGGACAAATTAGACTAAAATACACCATTCAAGCTTCAAGGACCATATTCTAAAAGGGTCCTGGGATCTGGTGTTTTGCTTCATTCATAGACTGAGTGATTTCATAGATCTGGCTTGTATTCTCCCTGTTGTTATTCCATATTAAGGAAAGTTCAGGTCACCCAGCCTTCATGTTATTTTTGCCCTTTTATCCTTTTTTCTTTCTTTCTTTCTTTTTTTTTTTTTGAGACAGACTCTCACTTTCTTGCCCCTGGCAGAGTACTATGGCATCGTAGCTCACGGCAACCTCAAACTCTCAAGCTCAAGAGATCCTCTTGCCTCAGCCTCCCAAGTAGTTGGGACTACAGGTGCTCGCCACAACACCCTGGTATTTTTTAGAGACAGGGTTCTCACTCTTGCTCAGGCTGATCTCGAACTGATGCGTTATAAAATTCTTGATTGCCTCCTTCCCTTTTGAAATATCTGTTTGATTTGTCCTTCTGTTTTCTCAAAAGGTAGCTATTACCTCATACTTCTCTTACTATGTCAGCCATCTGACTGGGCCATTCTCCAGGTTATCCCAGGAGACCTCTTTTCATCATCCCATTCATAGACTATAATTGGGAGCTGCTAAGAGTGAGCTAAAACCCCTTAAGAATATGACACTCATGATGTATTATTAGGTGATAAAAATTATGTAAAATAATTAAAGTATAATACGATTTTGTATGTGTATTTTCACAGCATACCAACTTTTATATTTTATTTATTTATTTATTTTTCAGACAGTCTCACTATGTCACCTTGGGTAGAATGCCAGGGCATCACAGCTCACAGCAATCTCAAACTCTTGGGTTCAAGCTAGACTCTTGCCTCAGCCTCCCGAGTAGCTGGGACAACAGGCGCCTGTCACATGCCCAGCTATTTTTAGAGACAGGATCTTGTTCTTGCTCAGGCTGGTCTTGAACTCCTGAACTCAGGCAGTCCACCTGCCTCAGCCTCCCAGAGTGCTGGCATTACAGGCATAAACCACATGCCTGGCCTCAACCTTTATATTTTAAAGATTATATATGCTTATTATGTTATTTATATGCTTATTGGATATGTGTATGTTTGGAGAAATGTCTATTCATACATGCATGTGACTATACAGAGTGTTCCAAAAGTCACTATACATAGGGAAAAATGGAAAATTATAGCTAAACGTACCTTTATTTATAGGAAAAATGGAAAATTATAGCTAAATCTATGTTTATTTACAAAATATTCATTACAAAATTTACAAAATACTTTATGTGCTGGCCACCTCTTTCTACACACACACATACACACACACAAAGTCTTTCCTCCCACTCACGAAGAACATACTCCAAGATATCTGTTGTTAAAATTTTTTCTGTGGGGGGCTGGAACTCTCAGACCAGGTTGTTCCCTGGGACTGCCATCTACACCACTCACCATGCCAGCCCCCCCCCCCAATTTTTTTTCTGTGGAACACCCTATATATAGGAAGACTTAAAACATACATTAACTGATTATTTCTGGATAGTAAGGTTATTGGTAATTTTAATATCTTTTTTTTTATTTTTTATTTTTTTTAATTTTATTGAATGGTAACTATGTACATTAATGCCCTTCTGGGGTACAGTGTGGGATTTTCACATGCAATCTGAAATACTTCCATCAAACTGATCAACACAGCCTTCATGTCATTTTCTCAGTTATAGTTTTAAAACGTTCTGATTCTACTCTTAGAGAGTTTCACTTGTACCCCTGTAAGATAGACCTTTGATGTTTCTTAATTTCCCTTAGGGCAGGCGTGCTCCCGCCTTACAGAAAATAGCTCAGTGACCTCTGGCTTATCAAATAATGCTCCTAATTTATTAGTACTCTCTGCTCCTGAAAAAAAGGAAAAGAATAATTTCATGGTTTGTGCTAAACTTTTAAGCCCCACCTAGAATCTTTCCAGAAAATCATCTATAATAAAGTTTTCAACCCAGGCTCTTGGAGAGGTATAAGAGAAAACCTAAACTCAGCTCTCTGAATCTTTTGGAGAGGATAGATACAGTCCTCAAATCTTTCTCATCCTGATTAGGGCTTGCTCTGCACTTTGTAGTAGAATTTCCAGTAGGTAGAACTGGTGAGGGATTAGGGTAGTGATTTTCAACCAGTGTGCCATGAGAGGATCTCAGGTATGCCTTGAAATTTTTCAAAGATCATTAATTAAATTATTTTCAGAAGAAGTTCAAAGCACAGGAAGTATATTCTTCTTTTTACTCGTTCTTTTTTGATCAACATAATTTAAGTGTGCCATGGAAGTTTAACTACAGGCTCAAGTGTGCTGTGAGATTAAAAAAATGTTGAAAACCACTGCCCTAGGGTAAGAACAACAAGCAACTGTTTGTTGACTTCAGCTGTGTGTTGGGCTGTTTTCTAGCCACTTTGGGGAAATGGAAGCAAATTTAAGATGAGAAGCTCAATATTTTTGACACTCTATATATGTTCCAGGATCTTAAGTGTATGCAATGCTTTCACTTAATTAGTTCACTTAATATTAATAACTATTTTATGAGATGAGCAATTTAAGCAATGGCTCTATTTGATAGATCAGGAAGTTGAAGCCCAAAATGGTTAGGTCACTTGCCCGAGATTCACATGACGAATAAAGGTGGGGAGAGGGGAGATTAGAATCCTAATTTGTTCACTCTTTGTGGGCTTTCCATGCCCCTACACCTCCACTTCATGTACAGGAGAAGCAAGGCAACCCCGTGTGTGGTTGATTACTGAACTGCACGGGCCAATGAATTACATGAGAGGATGAAGAATGAAAAAATTAAGATGAGCCAGGGGGTCATGGAAGGTTTCATGAAGAATAAGTGTCTTGAGTTGGAGATTGAAGGCAACAGCTCCAGGAAAGAAAGAGAAGCAGAGAGAAGAAAGTTTCTGAAGGACGCTGCTGGTTTCCCAAAGTGTGAGACTTGGGAAAAAAAAGTGGAAAATGCCAAAGTCCATTTTAAAAGAGACCCCCAGGAAGCAGGGCTGAGCATCTCTCAACATTCCATCCTTCCTCCAAGACACAGATGAGAACACACAATGGCACTAGTGCTCCTGGGAGATTAATGCAACTTTTGCTGTGTGCTAATGCCAAGAGGATGGGAAGGGATGACTGAAAAATTAGTCTTTGACACTAGAGAGATAATTTGGGGGTGGTCCTTATTTTCTTTTCCTGTATTTTCATGCTGGCTTCTTTCCCACAGTTTAACCCTCTCAGCAAAAACCCTGAACTCACTGGGCTTCAGGGAACTTTGAACAGAGCCAGGGCACCTCATTGGATTGGGGGAGGAATTCACTCTGTGGGGTCTCTGCTCTGTGTCTTCTAGAACTGACATCCATTGAACCAAAGGGACAGTAGAGTTGACCTTAATGCAGAAGGTCTCGGATCATTTATTCCTGAGCCACCCGGCTAGAAGAACCCATTGCTGTCATCAGAAGAGCAAAAAAAAAAAAGAAAGAAAGAAAGAAAAAAGTCAAGGTCATCAAAGCAGCCATCTTTTCTCTTCCTCCCCCACCTGCCCCACTTCTTCACAATCCACCTGCTTCAGCCACCTCAGGCCTGATCCCAGCTGCCAGATTCCAACAGCGGCAGTTCCTCAAATTGCCAGGAGATCGCTATCCAAACTGTCACCCCCTGATCAGAAAAGAAGGAGTTATATAAGTAACTGACAGCACCTGAGCAATCTCTCATTTGGATTAAATCAAGATCTTTAAATATTTATAAAGTTCTGGTATCTAAA
This sequence comes from Galagoides demidoff, assembly GCA_963574575.1. Lineage (NCBI taxonomy): Eukaryota > Metazoa > Chordata > Mammalia > Primates > Galagidae > Galagoides > Galagoides demidoff. Next base: position 83,689 of record CAUYQV010016795.1, on the reverse strand, counting down.
ATAGCCAGCCTCTGCCTCGCACGTGGGCTGTTGAAATACAGGCCTAGTACATTCTCCACTGAATCCTCATCTGAACAGTCATATATTTTGTTTGTGCGTGAGTGTGTGTGACAGTGTGTGTGAGTGTGAGTGTGGGTGTGTGTGTGTTGAAAAACCTATTGCATTATGTTAAATATCCCAGGGGCTCAGTATAGAACAGGACTGGAATGAATACAGGACGAGAATAACTTTTTCTATCTCATTAGATGGTCTGAGTTTTGAAATCTGCTCTAAAAGTGTGGCAAAGTGTGCAGTGTTGTAGATTAATGCACTGAATACATTTCTACAGTTCTTGATGTGTTTCATAAAAGGTCCATTTCAAAAGTGTGCTGTATTATAGGTGAACACTCGCAGTAAATAATCTTGTTACAGAAACCTAAGCAATTTTTACAAGGCGTATTTCTGGCTGACTGAACAATTTATTCTCCAGATGTCACATTGTATTTTTCCAATATAAAATGAAACAGCTTTTTTTTTTCTTTTAAGGCCGACTGTGCTGCTTTGTCTGAATCTAGAACAAAGGATCGTCCCTTAAGGAGGCTGATGTGATGTTAAAGCCCCATCACTTAAATTAACACCACACCTGGGAGAGCAGACAGCGCCATCTCTGGCTTTCCTGGACACTTGACAATCAGGCAGGACATTCCCCTGGGTCGTCCAGTCTGAGAAAATTTGCTGGCTCCCTAAAAAGCCAAAGAGACCAAGAGAAGGGCGGAGGGATGAAGAGAGAGGCAGGGATGACAGATGAGGGGCAAAGAGGAGAGAGAAAAGAAGAGAAGGCAGAGGAGGAATCAGAAACCAAGATGGAATAATGAGAGGAGGTGGAAGGAGAGGGAGAAGAACAGGTGCAAAAGAGGAGAGTAGACAGAGATAGGAAGGAGACTAATAGGAAGATGGCGAGACGAGGACGGGAAATAAGGGAGAAATACACAAAATTCTGCTGCCAGCTGAGGCCACATTTCCCAATGCTTTTGTAGAACATCAAACCCATGAAATTCTCTGTGGAAGAAAAGAAGAGTTCTGTGATCAAACAGTATTTGAAAACAGTGACTTCTATACACACCCTCTTCCCTTGGAGATTCACAATGCACTTTAGCGTATTCGAGCGCCTGAGAAGTCTTGCTAAAAGGACCTGTTTAACTTCATTTAAACTAGTGTGTTTCCAAGCTCCAAGTCTCTCTCTCTTTTTATTTTTTACAAAGCACCTATGATAATGCTGTGGTTTGGACACATTGTCCTATATCCATCATATGGTATTTCTAGAAAGAGTGGACCAACCATGCCCTCCATATGTAGACCAAACTTCAATGTAACCAAAATATTCTCCATTAAGCTCTTCAGCTACATAATACTTACCCAGGGCAAGTCCCTATGAATGATGTCTCCTACCACCATATCTAATGTTGACAAGGTGTATTAGTCAGCTTTGGCTAGGTAAAGCTACAGTAACAAACATCCCCCCAACATTTCAATGCCTTATGAGAGTTTATAGATCACTCACTTTGTATGCCATTGCAGTAAGTCTGAAGCTTTGTATTTTTGTTCCAATATGCTTCCCATAACCTGAGATACAAGTCATATGGCAAAAAGAGCATTATGAATGAGCTGTGCAATGTTGTTTAAGCTTCTGGTCATATCACACATCACACTCCATAGGCCAAAGCAAGTCTCATGGCTAAGTCTGTGGTCAAGGGGTAAGGGACATATGCTTTCCCTCGCAGAGGTCGTATAGGTCTCACGGCAGTTGGTAGATAAGTATAAACCACTTACAGGAAGGAGAGTGAATGAATGAGAACAGTAACAGTGATTCTACATGAAGGTTAAACGTATGGTCTTATTGGCATGCCGACTGGGGATCTTACTTTAGGGTCAGCCACCTCATGGTCCAAGAAGGTTAAAAAATTAGAAGAGGGCTAGAAATTGAGTTGGTGTCATGGTAACTATGTCAGGCTGTCAATGAATACAGGCAGGTCCTGTGGCAAGAAAATTCAACGCCCGAACAGTTGAATGTATGTTAGGGTTCATGTCTTCCAGAAGATAATGAAATCTTTGCTCGGCAAAAGATATCTCAGCAAGGGGCCACTGAACAGTGTTGTACTTGACTCCAACGATTAGACTGAACCTTATAAAATTGTCATTTTTGAAGTTAAAAAAAATTGCCTATTAGCAATTTTATATGGTTCAATCTATACAGAAATTCAGTTTATAGGCATATTATCCAAAATCATCAGCAAGAATGGCCAAAAGGTTTCATCTCAGGTGCCAGCCATGACTAAGGGACAGTGTTGAGAAGGATTCTGAAGCAGTGTGTAGACTCAGTAGAAAAGAGCACCATGATGAACAAGACCTGTCTGCCCTGAGATTAGGATATTTATTCCATGTGTTAGCCAAGCCTGGTCTCCTGGGAGGTAGGGCGTACAGCCAGCCCTCTTTACAAGCCGTAGCATACCAGCAGCAGTCCCTGACACTAGCTACCCCACATGTGCCTGTCACTCTCAGTTCCCCTTACTCTGCTCCATGTTCCTCAGGGCAGGTATGACCATCTGATGAGACAGATGATGTGGGCATCTAACAGACACCCAGTAACTGACTTCTGAGTGAGTGAATGAATGAACAGATGAATCCAGACCAAACCAGACCAGACCCAGCAGAAAAGGAACAGCTTGGAGAAGCAGCATTTACGTGTAGGTTTACTATTGAAAAAGTGAAAAAAAAAAATGGTTAAAAGAATTCTGAGTAGTTATTTCAAAAACAGTTAATCACTAATTTCACATTGAATCTGTAAAAGTAGACTAAATAATAAAAAAAAAGAATAACCTAAAAAGAAGGAAAAAGTTCAGAGGCGTAACGAACAAAAATAGCAAATGAATGAAGTAGAAGACGAACTTGATAGACACGGCCTCATCTCAAAGGAGAATAGAGTTTGCAAATGAAAAGAAGAGAGAAGAAAGATGGGAGAGTATGTACATGAGATGCAGTTGGCATTAAAAAATATCAAAAAGGGAAGAATAGAAGGAGCAGAAGCAAAAAAAAAATCAAAGAAAATGATAGTAGAACATTTGTTTGAGCTTTGGGGAAGTCTGAAAGGGTTTTCTGAACACCAGGAAAGTGAGCAAAAATGAGCCTTTGGGTCTGGGTGTTGTGGTTTGCACTGTAATTTTAGCACTATGGGAGGTTGAAGCAGGAGGATTGCTTGAGGCCAGAATTTAAGACCAGCCTGGGCAATATAGCAAGACCCCATCTCTATAAAAAATAGAAAAATTAGCCAGGTGTGCTGGCACATCCTATAGTCCCAGTTACTCAGGAGGCTGGGACAGGAAGATTACTTTCACCCAGGAGTCTGAGGTTGCTGTTAGCCATGATGACACCACTGCCCTTTTACCTGGGCAACAGAGTGCGAAGCTATCTCAATAAAAGGAAAAAAAGAAGAGTCATTTTAAACACTAATTTAATAGGAGGACTTACTACGGGCCAACCACTGTGTTTACTGTCCACAATACCTCATCTCATTTAATCCCCAAGACCATAGGCCAGGCAGTACTAGCAATGTGCCCACTTCACAGATGAGAAAATGGAGTCCTAGAGCAGTGACACGAGCAGTCCCAGGTCACACCAAGAGTAGTGAGCCAGGAGTCAAGACTCTCCATCTCCAGGCGTAGCTCTGACTGTCCTGCCACCCTGCCTCTTGGTGAATGTGAAGACTTCAGCACAGACTGCCGGGTCGCACACCATGGCCCAGGCACTTGATGGGCACTCACAGTGACAGCAACAAATAGGGTACATCTCCCCCATCCCATGCCCGGCCTTTCCTCAGAGAGCTCTGCAGGCTTTGTGTCCATTTTCCAGAAGTGGGGATGTTTTGCACTGAGCCATTATCTCCCTTCTCCCTGAGAAGTCTCTCTCTGCCTCTGTCTCTCTCTTTCTCCATCCCACACATTCTGCCAGCAAGGTCAGTAGGAATGTAATTGTTCCTCAAGCAAATCACAGTTCAGTGGCTCAGCTTGGCTTCTGGAGCCAGAAAGACAGGATTTAAGTCTTGGTTCTTTCACCCCCTACCTGTGTGATGTTTTGCAGGTTGATTGACTTCTCTGTGCCTTGGTTTCCTTATCAGAAAAAAATAACAATAGCTAACTCATAGAATTCTTATAATGATTAAATGAGCTGAGACACATAAAACCCTCATATCAGTGCCTGGCATGTAGGAAGCACCCAATAAATGTGAGAATTCAAATGCTCTCTGGCCCTAATCCTGCTCTGGCTTCAGTGCTTTGCACCCCCCACCCCCCAGGGCCCTGCCACAAGCCGCTGCTGGCTGTGGATTCTGCTCTTTGGAAGAGGCTCTGCTCCTTATTAACCGGTCTCTAGCCAGCCCAACTCAACACCCCTCCAGAGTGGGCCACAGCAAGCCCTGTGCAGCCGGGCTCTCTCTCCCTGGGCCTTCTGCATGGCCTGTCCCCCTTCACACCATTTAGTCAATGCCATTAATCAAAATCCTATAGCAGAAAACGCATGCATAAGTCCGACACATTTATTGCTATGGCAACAATTCAGGCACTTGTCCCAGTGTCAAGCTATATCAGTGGAGATAAATTCTATTGTTTTCACAGTGACAGTTTTCTCTGTGTTGGACTTAATCCATGGAAAAATATAGCCTTTCTCCTTATTTAAGAGAGTGAGAGAGAGCTAGAAAGAAAGAGAAAGTGACCTCTGGGTTTCTTAGCCCAGCATTCAGAACTGAAACCAATTTTTTTTCCTTTCTTGTAAATGAAGGAAGATATTGGATGATTTGCAGTGGTGCCACACTAATCAATCGATCAACAGTATCTCCATAACCAAAATTCCCTTCTTTGGAAACTGCAGTTCTGGAGGGCCCAAATGCATGAAGAAAATTTGCAAAATCCTTCTAACGCTGCGATGGCTTTCATTGCCTTAGCCTGTACCAAGGCCCAGTTCTTGGGACACACTGGGTGAATTCATCCTGATGCCTCAGCAAACAGTGTTGGTAAATAGAAATGAGCTGGCACCTAACAAACGTTTTCCCCCCCGATGATGAGCATCTCTCACCCAAAGAGATGGCCTGCTTCGTGGACATGAGTGAAGGGTCATCCCCACCACTTCCACAAGCATCTTCCTTGGAGCCTGAGGACACAGCAGCATTGAAACCCAGCTCCTGTATTGTATGCCTTTCGGGGTAGTCTACACTCACCAAACTCACATTTCTGAAAGAAAGTTGCTTTGCCTTTTATAAACACTTTGCTCCCTTTCCAGGCTGAATGTTTTTCCTGTCCTTCCTGCCAGAAAGGTAAAATTCAATCTGAGCGTAGAAACCTTCTGGACCACTGATGTATGCCTAGCACTCTGCTAGGTGCTGGGGAGGATATAAGAGAAAACAGAAACATGGTCCTCAAGTTGCTGATCATCATTCATTCATTCTCCGCCTCCAATTATTGAGGCATACACTGCATTCCTCATGGCTCACCAGCAGCACCTGTGTGTTGGTTTCCTCTTGCTGCCGTAACCACTTACCACACACTCAGTGGCTTAAAGCACCACTGAGCTACAAGCAAGACGTCAAAGGAGCTGCCTTCTTTCTGGAAACTCTAAGGGAGAATCATGTCCTTGCTTTTTCCATTTTCAAGGCCACCCACATGCCTTGGCTTGTGGCCCCATTCTTCCAGTTTCAAAGCTAGCAACCTCTGAATCCTTATAGTACCATCTGTCTGGTTCTCTTCTGCCTCTTTCTTTCCCTGTGATTTCAACGGTTCCAGATAATCCTGGATAATCTGTCTATTTTAAGGTCATCTGATTAGCACTCTTAATTCCACATGCAGGTTTAATTTCCCTTTGCTATGTAACATAACATATTCACAAGTCTCAAGGACCAGGATATAGAAATCTTGTGACCCCAGGAAGGGGAGTTATTAGGCTGCCCATCACAACCTGTAAATGTTGAACCTTCTCTAAAGGTAGGTATTATCCTCATTTTACAGATGAAAAAACTCTGGCTCAAAGAATTAGCCTTTCCCAGAGCCACACAGCTAGATAAACAGTGCAGCTATAAATGGAACACGGGGTCCCAAAACTCCCCCATTCTTTCCTATGTGCACCATAGCTCTTTCCTCATGTGTTGACCCAAAATGTAGCAATTATTAAGCACTTACTAAGTGCATCTCTGAAAAATATGCATATTTGGAGCACAGGGCTGAAAGAAAGACAAGGCAGTGCCCTTCACAGAAAGGCAGGGTGGTGTGTAATCAGGCAGGGTGTGTGGTGTTCTCAAGAAAATGGAACTGAGTATGAATGGAAGTAAACCAGAAAGACGCCCAGGAGTTGGTAGGGGTTGAGGCTGTATCAAAAGCTATGGAAAAATGGCTCATTCCTTCCAGACCCTTGGGGTTTGCATGTGGGGGAGAGGTACCCTCAACTCTTACCCCCAGCTCCCTGGGGAGCCCATCACAGGACAGGAAGGCTCTGTTCTTTTCCATCCTGGAGTTCAAAGCTGCTCTTCCAACTTCCACAGAGGCCTTGGCAAACTCCCACCGAGGTCATTTCCCCCGGGATTCAAAGTAGGATTCGGATATTGTTTTCTGTCAATCCCAGGTGCTGAGGCAGCAGGTGCAGAGTCCGTGCTCTACAAGGTCACAAGTCAGGCCTGACACCTGCACTTCACACGCTGAGCACGAAGAAGCCACCACCTCACTGCTCACTCTCTCTCTTCCCCTTCCTTCCTGTCTTCCTCTCCTTCCCATTCTTTTCTTTTCATTTTTGGCTTCTCTTTCAATAAAAGGAATGGGGGGGCATAAGATGAGTGTTGTGTCCTAAGGACTCTCTTGGGAACCTCATCCCTATGATGAGGCCTATGGCTCTTAGGAGACATCCCAGCTGCAGGTCCTGTTAACTCCTGCACTGGCTCCTGGCTAGGCCTGAGGTCTGGAGAACCCTCTAGCCCCGGGGTCCTCAAACTTTTTAAACAGGGGGCCAGTTCACTGTCCCTCAGACCATTGGAGGGCCGGACTGCAGGCCCCAGGATGAGTTGGCTGCTAAACAGAACAGGCAGCAGTGGCAAAAACACCTGGCAGGCTGGATAAATGTCCTAGGTGGGCCACATGTGGCCCATGGGCCATAATTTGAGGACACTTGCTTCTAGCCCCTTAATCCCAAGCAGCTAAGCATGCTATACAGAAAGCAAGACTGTGCTGCCCTCCTGTCCACAGGCCTCTCCTGGTCTGGCTTGGGAGTGTGGGGTGGGAGAAATTGCTTGGACTCTAGGTCCTACACTTCTGGGCTTGTCCCTGTAATAACAAGCACCAAATTGCAAAGATGAACTTTGTAACTGGATCAAGGTGAGGAGATGATGGTGCATTAGGAAGGGGCCTTTACAATGGCATTTTCTAAGCCCTGAGAAACCTCTCTCTTTCTCTCCATGAATTATGGAAGAAAGGTGACATTTAAACATTGTGCTCTCGGTACAGTGGGTAGGCCTAAAAAGAGACCCAGGGAACCTGAAGGAAGAAAACCAAGTGACAGAGGTCTGGAACCAGAGAGGGAGGGAGGAGAAAGAAACTTGAGAAATGGCAGACAGCAGAGGTAGACTAGAGCCAGGAGCCACAAAGGAGGGAGGGATCCAGCAGAAATTACAGAATATCTGGGTAGGAGGACAGTAGGGAAGCACACTGGCAGGAAGGCGGGCTTGAAGATCACCTTCCAGAGCTATTTACAGAGAGCTAAGAGGCCATCAACTCTCATGTCAAACACAGGCAGGGGCAGTGCAGATCATGGGGCATGATGGCATCCCTTGGGGCTGACACGGGGTGTATTAAACTGGAAGGAGGGTGAAGGGGAGATTGCAGCAGGCCGGATGGTTTGAGTTGAGCTAAGGCTGTGGCTACACCAGAAACCAGGTCAGGTTCACAGAAAGCCCCAGGGAAGGGGGTACAGGGGAAGAGGTAAAGACAAAGGGAGAAAGATGGGGGGCAGTGAGAGCTTATTTGTCCTTTGGAATTCTTTCTTGATAGCTATTTCCATGCCCATAGTTACAGACAGCAGGGCTTGGGGATCTCACTGTTCTGCTGGGTAAAACACAATTGCCAATACCTGCTTAAAGACCAGATGTTTATACCCAGAAAGGAAGGGAGCCACTTACAGCAGTGGGCCCAGACCTTTTTGGCACCAGGAATCAGTTTCATGAAAGACAATTTTTCCATGGGCCAGGGGCAGGGAGGATGGTTTTGATATGAGTCTGCAAGCAATTAATTTATTGTGGTCTCTGTGCGGTCAGCCCTCTCTGCCAATGACCATCTGTATTTTCAGTGGCTGCCCAGTGCTAGCATCACAGCCTTGGCTCCACCTCAGGGCATCAGGCATTAGATTCCCACAAGAAGCATGAAACCTAGATCCCTTTCATGAAGAGTTCACAATAGGGTTTGTGCTCCTGTGAGAATCTAATGCCACCACTGGTGCGGCGGGAGGTGGAGCTCAGGCAGTGATGTGAGTGACAGGAGCGGCTGTAAACACAGACGAAGCTTCACATGCTCACTCACTGCCACCTGCTGTGCAGCCCAGTTACTAACAGGTTAAGGACCTGTTAGTCCAGGGGTTAAGGCCCACAGATGTGGAGCACATACAGATCTTGGGGAAAGGCTAGCAAGGAAAGAGAAGACTTTAAAATTAAACTTGAGACACTTTTTTTTGCCCCTATAGCATAAAGCAAAAGCCTTTGCTCTAAGGCAACGTCTCAAATCTCCACTGATCACCTTCCACCTTCATGGGTCAGGCCACCCACAGCCTTATACTCTGTGTGATGTGCCTATTTCTCCACTGTCCCTGAGCAGTTCCCTGTAGTATTTGCTTGTATTTAATTGGCTTTGTTTTTAGTTAAATTTGTTTGAAAGGAAGGTGGGCATTCCTATTATAAATGGAAAATGAGAGTCACCATAAAAAGAAGATAAACGCAAAATAAATACACTAGAAACAAAACAATGTGATTATGAGATAAGTGCTTATGGTTTCTGCTGAAGGTTTTCCTCCTGAGATCTGGAGTCTGTTTGCTGAAAGGGGATTATTAAGAGCAGTAGGGAATTACTTAAGTCAGAGCAGCTCTAAACAGAAACTTTCTGCAATTAAATAGTTTGAGAGCAAATTGAGGTAGAAATTGTTTCTTCCCATTGGTTGAACGTTACATCTGGGCATGGCATCTGAAGTAATCTCCCAGACACTTGTGGTGGTGTCCAGCAATGGGAAAGTCATTTCTGAGAGGGGCTGTCTTAGCACCGTTCCCCAAAGTTGTGGTCCCCTATCCCTGTGCAGGAGACTGGTACCAGTCTGTGGCCTGTTAGGAATTGGTCTGCACAGGAGGAGACCAGTGAGAGAGGGAAGCTTCATCTGTATTTACAGCCGCTCCCCACCACTGCATCACCACCTGACCTCCACCTCCGGTCATACCAGCAGCAAGTGGTGTCAGATGCTCACAGGAGCACATGTGAGGGAACCAGGTGCATGTTCCTTGTGAGAATCTAATGCTCATGACCTGAGGTGGAGATGTAATGAGCCTGAATCATCCCCGAACCATCCCTCCCAACTCCAGTCTGGGGAAAAAATTGTCTTCCATGAAACCAGTCTTTGGTGCCCAAAAGTTGGGGACCACTGCCCTAGAGAATAGCCTGTGGCAAGGTTTGTGGGCTAGGGCTTTCCTGAGGGACGACACCAGGGAACCAAGAGTGAGGGAAAAGAGATAAGCATCAGAGAGGAAGGAAAAGCAAATACAAGGAGTTGCCTGGTCAGGGCGGACGTCTCTGGAGAAACTATGGCATCACTGCAACTCACACCTATCCGTGGGAGGAAGGGAGAAGGAGGAGGAGATTCACAGACTTCCCCATCTTTTTTACTCACACTGGATGGAGTTTGCCAGAACATGCAGGATGGAAGTCACACTGACCTGATGTACGGCTCCACACCCGTGGGCCTGGGGTGCCAGGGGTGCTGGGAGAGTAGGGGATAGTGGTGGCAGCTGAGGTGCTTCCGTCCCTCTTCTGTGAGGTGACATGTGTAGATGAGCCTTGCAGGAGAGCCGATCACACACTGAACTTCTGTGGCCCTGAAGTCACCTCCCTTCCCTCTCTCAGGGAGCGAGAGGCCAGGACCAACGGGGCTGTCCCACTTTTTGGATCCCCCTGCACGGGGCAGGAGCAGGCACACCCCTGCGTCCCATGCTGGCCTCAGTGAAGGTCTGCACTTCACTGAACTGAAATGAAAATGCACGACAAGAGGAAATGAGGAGACATCTGATGAGGGACAGAGTGTGACTTGGGAGAAGGCAGCAGACCTGCTTCCTCTGTAACTGGGAGGCAGAGAGCAAATTCAGAGCCAGAGGTGCTGCCAGTGTCATCTGCTTAACTCCTTCATTTTAGGGTAGGAAAGACTGTGCCCACAGGCCACACTGGGATCAGAAGCCCGGGCCAGGCCTAAGCCCAACACTCACACCACTCGAGGACACTGCGGCCACAGGGAGTGTGGCTCCTCCATCTCACCGTGAAGTGTCACTGCGTTCACCTGAATCACATCTCCAGCTTGTTGTAGTTCCCCTGATAATGTATTTCAGATGGACTTAGTGCTACAGGCAAATGACACCGAAGCAAAAACTCAAGGTGGTAAACCCACGTTTATTCTGTTCTTAACCTACCATTCTGTCCAATATACCGCATTGGTTTAAATTACGTGTATCTTTCTATTTTATCTGTATTATAATGTGCGTAGAGTATGTGTGTGCAAATGCACACACACGCTCTCCTCCCCCCACATACAAATGTAAACACCCACGTTTTAAACGGTCACAGTGTCCCTGGCCACAGGCCAGTCTCTCTCGCTTACCTCAATGACACTAGAAAATCACGCTGGAGGGAACTTGCCGTGATATTGGGTTTTTTCTCCCTGGCAGATTTATGTTGGGTTTTTGTTTGTTTGTTGATTTTCTTTTCTTTCTTTTCCGTTTAACTGACATTTTCAAATGTGCACTTATTTTTCTTTTCAGGAAATGCTCCTTTGTGGCAATGAAATCGTGTTTGAGGAACAACTAAGATTTTTGTTTTATAAGGAGCTTGGGGTTGTTCTCAGGAACTTTCATCTCTGGGAAAACATAAAGTTGTAATGGAGAGTTGAATGAAGGAGCTGAGTTAAAGGGACCTGTGTAGAGAGACAACTCGCTTTCCTTTAGGATGTCACAAGTACCCTGCAATCTCTTGCACTAGAGTAGGGAACAGGAGTTCATCTGGGTTCCATTGTGAGTGGAACTTACCTTTTTACTCAAAGAAATAACAAGATGTCAACATGCCAGGGACAGAGGGTGATTGAGTAAAAGCTTTTTCTTTGGAGTTGAGCTAAATGCGAGCCCTCGTCTTCCCTAATCCTCAAATTCCCAGGTGTAAAATGAGGACTAAGAACACTTTTCCAGTCTCACTGAGAAATTCTGGATCAGAAATGAATGGGGGAGAGGGGATTAAACCAGAAAAATTATCTCTCCTGGAGTCACTTGTGCTCAAGTTAGAGCACTCTAACCCCGCCCCACATCGACAGGAGAACTTTATCCTTTGCAGGTGGCTATCAATCCTATCAATCCTTGCCCCGTTCCCACTGCTGCAGCAAAGTTTCCTCCGTCTCTTTCCATGGCGCAGACCATTCCCAGGAAGCAACTGGCCAGATGGGGGTATATTTCCCAAACTCCTTGGCAACTCAGTGGACTAAGTGGACCAGGGGACTAAGCTCTAGCCAGCAGAATATGAGCAGAAAGGATGCCCGCCACTTCCAGATGTGGCCCATTAAAAAGAGGCAGGGAGGTTGGTGGGAGGAGGGAGGGCATTCCCTGGGATCTCACCTAATGCACACAAGACAAGGGTATATTTCTAAATAACCAAGAGTAAATTTAAATGTCTTACCACAAAAAATAAGTAAGCAAGGTGATGGCTATGTTAATCAATTTGATTTAAGCGTTCTACACTGTCTATAAAATCATCACATTGTACCCCGTGAAAGTATAGTTATGATTGAAATTAAAAATTAATTTTAAAAAACCACACTCACACACACAAAATAAAAAGACGTAAGACATGCTTCCATGCTCTTTCCTCCTAGATTAAAGAAGACCAGCAGAGTGAGGTTGGGAACTGCAGGTTAAGATGCAGAGCTGTAAAATGGGAGGGACCTAGATCCCTGAATTACCTCTGGACACTGAGCCTTCAAATCAGAAATAACCAAAGTGGACTATTGCTGTGAGAAATATGCTTTTACACTGTCAAGCCAATAAAGAGAAGTGAGGGTACAGTCTGGTATAGAATTGACATTTCCTTAATTAATACCAATTTTGAGCTCCGAGATTTCCTTCTGGAATATTACGTTTCCCGTCGTGGGTCACCTGGATGGGATAGCAAGTCTGGTGCTGATCTCCCACAGTGGCACCCAAAGAGACCACAGCTTTCCTCTCCACCCCTCAGAACAGCCAGGGAGCAGCCGGGGCGCATGACTGAACCTCAGCCACCAGATGCTGCATCCCTGGAGAGCCCTTCAGAGCCGCCCTGGTTTCTGTCCATTCCTGATCAAACTCAAGGCTCTCGGCAGTTCTGTGGGCTTCTGATATCCTTCTGATATGTTTCCTCTTCTTAAGTTAGTTGGAGTGTGTTTTCTTTTGCCTACGACCCATGAGCTCTGGCTAACCCTAGCCCCTCGAAAGAACAAACACTCAAAATAAAATGTAAAAGTGCTCAGCCCCTGTTCCAATAGGTATCTTGAAGGTAGGTTTTGGTAAACAATACTCAAGACAAATATGGATCTCTTAAAATATAAATATGCCTTACCGAGATGTCTCCTTGAGTTTTGCAGGGGTGTGGAGGGAGAAGGAAAAAATTAAGTGTGGTTTTCCATGAGCTGCCGTAAATACACAGATAGTACATAGTCAAGTCATACATAGTCAAGTCAGAGAAACCGTGATTGATTTATTACATTATCGTTCATTAAAAGTGTTCTATTGCCTTTTTAAAAACCAGCCAGTCATTAAAAAATCTTTGTGAATCCCATTTCCCCAGCATTGTTGGAAGGGATTCTTGACAGCTCTTCATCTTCACAAGCTCCACCGGGGTGCTGCCGAGGGGGAGGCTGCCCTGGAGGTCAGTGACTCCGGGCGTCCAGGCCCACATGGTGGCCCTGTGCAAAGGTTGAGTCTGAAGTTAATTTGTGTCGAGTCATTCAGCTCCTGTTTCCCAGTGTTATACTAAAGAGACTTTCTAAAAGGGGCTGGAATACCAAACAGGGCTGTAAAATGTGTTTTCTCTTATACATCTGAAACAACTGAAGTGTCAGATTGTCCTTAAACATCCAACAGGAAGAAATGGTTCTTATATGCAATTCAAATTGGAGAGGAAAGATTACGCCTTGGGCCAACTGAAGGGAAAATGCTGGTTTTCTAATTTGTAGCAAATGGAGATGAGCTCTGGCTGCTTTTGGCCAGAGTCCCCAAGAGATCAGGCTGCAGGGGGAGGATTCTGGGGTGGGAGCAGGTCACATTTGGACTCAGCAGTGCTCCCTCTCTCCCCCCAGCCCACCCCACCACCACAGGAAAAATCCAAGAAATACAGTCTCTACCCTCAGGACAAGGAAAATACCAGTCCTGTCCCAGAAACCAGTGTATAGAGCAACTGCTTACGATTAATCCCATTTCACAAACATTTACTAAGCACTTTCGAGGTTCCTAACGCCATACCAGGCATCACTGGGATACAGAGATGAGTATGTGCTGTCAGAACTATTTTGGTTGTTGTTATTTTTGTTTTTGTGTTTGAGATAGAGTCTCACTCTGTTGCCCAGGCTAGAGTGCCATGGTGTCATAGCTCACCGCAACTTCAAACTCCTGAGCTCAAGCGATCCTCCTGCCTCGACCTCCCAAGTAGCTGGGACTACAGGCACCCTCTACAATGCCCAGCTTGTTTTTTTATTTTTAGTAGAGATGGAGTCTTGTTCTTGCACAGGCTGATCTTGAACTCCTGAGCTCAAGTGATCCACCTGCCTCGGCCTCCCGGAGTGCAGGGATTAAAGGTGTGAGCCACCATGCCCAGCAAAATGTCAGAACAAGTAAGTAGGGATCACAAGGAAACATGAGCAAGGATGATAATAGATGTGCTGAAGGGATTAGAAAAGAGATTTATTATTGTCCCTTCTTGGGACAAGAACATTAATTTTCTTTAGAGGAATCGCCCTTCTGCTCAGCTGAGGCCAGCTGAGGCCGACTTCTCCCTACCCCTACCTCACACCTTGGCTCCAGAGCTGGGCCCCTGAGCCAGGTCTGGACAATTAGAGCATCCCACTTGCCGGTCCCTCACGCTCAGCTCCAGCCAAGTCGGTGGAACTCAGTTCCGGGGCTTTAGCTGGAGCTGGAGCGGAGGAGGTGTTGAGTTTCACTGGGGTTGCTAAGCTGGGGGATGTGAGTCTGGAACCTCTGGCTCCTACGTGAGAAGCTTCTGCTCCAGAATAAGGACAAGACTGGAGAGCAGATTTGGGAGCCAGGTAGAGACAATTACCCCGTGACATAGTTGAGTGTCTGCATCCGTCTCAGCCTGAGGCCACTACCCTGGAGATCTCAGAAGAGTGAGCCACCAGCACCTGCAGAGTCTTGACTGGTGCTGGTACAGTGACCTTGCTGGAGAGGATCAAGTCAGACCTCCAGGGATCCAGGATGACTACGGAGCAGGTGCCATGGGAACTGGGGGATGGGCAATCTAGATCCTTGATTCTACGTGGTACCAAGAGGCCACAGGGGTTCCTAGCAAATGCTGTGTCTTTCTTTGCACCACATGACTTCATGTATGGGTCACTGGCCCCTTCACTCTCAGATCCCCTCTGCCCTTCCCCTTCTTCTGTGTCCCAGAGGACTGATCCCTGACAGTTATGGTGCCCTGGGTCCTCAGTACCCTGCATCTTCAGCAACAGACTTTTGGTAAGAGTACCCTGGGTGCCCCCGCAGGAGGTTGCAGAATTAGAGGAGGAGAAAACCAAAGTATTTATTTAGTTAGACAGAGTCTTACTCTGTTGACCAGGCTAGAGTGCCCTGGCATCATAGCTCACAGCAACCTCAAACTCTTGGGCTCAAGTGATCCTCTTGCCTCGGCCTCTCAAGTAGTTAGGACTACAGGTGCCCACCACAATGCCTGCCTAGTTTGCTAGTTTTAGTAGAGACAGGGCCTTGTTCTGGCTCAGGCTGGTCTTTAACTCCTAAGCTCAAGTCACCCACTGCCTGGACCTCCAAGTATTTACGTGCCCCTCTTACTCTCCTTTGAACTCTGTCATTGACAGTCTCTGGGGTTCCAGCTCCTACCAGGCAGCCTCCACCCTGGTTCCACCCTGGCCCTGGTTCCTGAATGCTCACACAACCTCCTGCTCCCTGTGTTCCCCAGACCCACGAGCAGCAGAGTCTTCTTGCCATTGCTAACTCTGGGTGGCTTCTCCATTCCTTATCTGCCCTTCGTGCTCTTCCAACTTTTAAAAACTGATTCTCTGTATTAATTCCCCTCTATTGAATTATCTGGCATGGACTGTGTTCCCATTATCCACTGCCAGGTAACACACCACCCTAAACTTAGTGTCTTAAACAACAACGGTCATTTTAAGATCTCACATGGCTTCTGTCGGTCGAAATGAGGGCAACAACAAAAGTAAGGTCACCTACGGTGAAAGAAGACAACCTAAAAATAAATGCAAAATGACATTATTAAATTCTAGCAGGATAACGCTGATTGGAGAAGGCTCTTAAAGTAAGCCCTCTCCTCTCTTTGTTGAAATAGGAAATTAGCAAGTCTTAGGTGTTACAGACAAGCCCCAAACTGAGATAATCAAAAGGACTGACTGAGAATCAAGAGGGCTGAATTTCTTTCTCACGATGGAAATCGATGGTAATGTTTAAAAAGCTGTAGCTGTGCACCACGTGAAACAGTCTCTCCCGCTGCCTAAACATCCGCGTGAGCACCCCAGAGGCACACATCCCAGGTTTGGGGAAGCAGGCAGGTCAAGACAGGTTTGCTTGTGGAGAACAGAAGCCCAATTAAGCCAGCTGAAATTAAAGGAGCTTTATCTTGAGAAAGAACAGCCAACCCTGTCCTCCACCTCTCTCTCCAGAAGAGCTTCTCAGCAGTGCCAGGTGAATGAACTCTTATCCCTCACATCCACACGACCTGCTAGGACTGAGGACACCTACTTGAGACTCTAATTTAATCCTAAATGTGGGGAGAGAATATCCGTTTGGTCCCGGTGAGGTGAGGAACCTACCGCTGACTCAGAGCCCCAGTTGGGGTGTCACCCCCAAGATACGGAGAAAAGCCTTGAAGGGAGTGTCCAGTAGCCTAGAGGTCACTGTGGAAATCAGGAAATTCCCTCATCCAGAGCACTCTGCAGGGCCAGTAGTAAAGTGGGGAGGGCCCGAGGCAAGGCAGTGGCTGCAGGTCCCTGAATTATGTTCAGCTAAAGCTTCAGGTCCCTGCCCAAAGGCCACTTGTGTCCTTTCATCAGCTGTTGGTGGAGCTGGGCCAAGGCTGGGCATATAGTCGCTCACTTCCGGCTAAACACACCAATAGGAATACGAATGCTCTCATCCACAACTACGCAAAACTTATTTTTAAGTGAATTTTTTGGCCTTATTTTAGTTCCATGTACATCAAGTGGTTCTTATAGTCTCGTTTTCTTAAATTCCCAGGAGCTAAATGTATGCCTTACCCACCCCATGACCTGTACGGACTCGCCAGGCTGCTCAGCTCTAGCCTGGGATGATTGGGGGAAAGTAATTAGGGCAATTTCAGCTGATACTTCTCTGTTTTTAACGACAACAAAGATGTTAAGTAACTGAAATGGCAATCCCTTTCTCCTAATTCCTAAATTCCTGTTTATGTTTGTGTGACAAGTACACCATATTGTCCTTTTCAGAGTGGTGGCAACGTATCATTATATCTTCATCTCTCCCCATGATTAGTTAGGAAATTGATTCCTGACCTGTAAGCCTAACACCAACCACTCAAGCACCTAGATGAGGGACTACAAAGAGCTTTCATTTTACACCCCTGTTTTACACCCCTCTCATTTTACAGGCCTGCTGAGGGGCAGAGGTCCTGGTTCTCCAAACCCAAATCACCTGGTTCAATTATTTGGCTGAGCTAGAAAGTAAAACCAAGGCAAAAATAAATGGGAACTCAACATAAAACTGGATCAGCACAGGCGGGTGTGTGGATAGAAAGAGAAGGAACCGCACTACTCAGGGTAGCAACGAGGAATTTTATTTATGAAGAACAAAGAGAATGTTTAGATCACTTCCAAAAAGAGTTGGAAGTGGGTCCCTCATGATGGAGAGATGGAGACAGGAATGCCTGCGAGGGTGTAAATACCCTCTTTCTCTCCATTTGAAATTGCTTGCAAGTCTTTCATTGGCCTCTCTGCATCTTGGGGAATTATTGCTCCTTTCTACTGGTCGTTGATGATTGTATCTTTCTATTGGTCCTTGATCACCTAGGTTACCTCATATCCATATTCTAGTGGGCTCTCCAGACTTCCTGGTTCCACAGACCAAATTTTCCTGCCGTCTTTCCTTGGAGCCCCTTTCTTTGTGTCCTAATGCCAACTTTGATCAGTGGTGGAGGCTGCATGGAGAGTCGTGTTGAAAAAGATTCTAAAGTAGAGCCAAAAGATTGAGCCCATCCAGGTTGAGACAGAAAGAGTACTGGGATCAATTGGTGATGTCTGTCACAGGTGGCAAAAGTGGCAGAGCATTTTTTGAAGTTATGTCTGTCTCCCAGGACCCAGACACACCAGCATAGGTCCAGATGTGGCCCCTTGGAGTATATAAATGACACTGAAAGTGTTACTTGGGTCCTTGTAACACCTCAGTGAAGTAGTCAGGGTTGAAATTATGTCCATTAGATAGATATGGAAGACTGAGACAAGGAGGGTCCCTGGAAAGAAAAGCCAAGGGGGCAGAATTCCTATACATTTGATGGTGCTCCAAGACCACAGAGATACAGGCAAGGGTCCAAAATCGAGTATCTCATGACATCCTGGCACTCTTCTCCTGTTTCAAGGTGATCTCTTGAATTAATCAATTAATTAATTGCACTAATATTCCACCAATAATTGTGGTAGGTATGCTAGTTTCCCAACCTCCTCTCCCGTCTTCATAATGTCCTAATGCAGTATCAGAAATCTTTTCACTGATTTCAAAGGAATAGTAACCTCCAGGACCACCTCCCTAACCTCACCTCCATCGGTTTGCACTCCCTCTACCGCCCATCCAGGTGCCAGAAGCTTACTCCTCCAGATTCTCTGACCTTCCACTCCTTGCCAGTAGCAAAACCACGGAGAGGAAGTTGCCGGTGGTTCTGCTACCGATGCCATTAGTATACATGCAATTTGTCACATAAAACTCTAGTGAGTGGTTGGACCCTTCATGCCCTTTCCAGCCCCCAAGATTAACTGTTTGCACAAAAGACCTGAATCGCTAGCAGAAGAACTCCTAATAGTGGATAATTTGCAGAGGCAGAAGCCCTTTCTGTAGCCCCTCAAATCCTGTCCAGCTCTATTCCTTTAATCTGCCCCTTTTTAGGTATATCATGGATTTTCACTCCATACCCTTTCTTACTCTCCCCCCTCTCTGCTCCAATTCCTGCTTGAATGACGTGAAGCCATATCTGTGCAGAGACCTGAAAAGGGCAACGTGGTATCAACCAACTTTGAGCATCCGTCAGAAGGTAAAACAATGGTGAGGAATTGCACGCCGAAGAGCTGCAAGACAGAGTTCTGTTTCCAAAAAAGAGGGTGGGGTATTTAAAAAAAAAATTGTAGAGGAATATTTTTCAATATTTCACAAACAGTCTTTCTAAAACTCACCTAGAGCAAATTGGAAGTCATTACGATGCCCGGGCATTCACTTATTAGAGTTAGAAGAATGTGCACATGCTCGGCATTCGTTATAGACACATATTTACACACGATATACATAAACAACGACCTTCTCCCCCTCCGCCCTTCCACTGCCTGCAATGGTAACATTTACTGCAGATTTTATTACAAAAGCCACAAAATGAAATTCTAATCAATAATAGTTTGCAGGATGGTTTTTAAAAAAAAAGGGAATTGAATACATTCATAGGTAAAAGATGTTATTATCTCAGTTCAGTAACTATGAAAGAGAAATAGATGAAAAAATCTGGGTTTTATATTAAAAACCGGCACAGCTGTAGAGTTACATAATAAAGTATTGCCTGTATCCATGGAAATGGAGAGTAATGGATGCACCACAAGTTATTTTTATAAACCCAAACAAAAAAATTCAATCAGAAATGTCTTTCCCCGTTTGGGGGGCATTGTATATTTTGTATCTGTACATAATGCCACATTTAGAGTGTGAATGCACTCATTATTGATCAGCCCTGGTGAATAGCACAGGCTGCTTTCCTTGAATATTCAAGATTAGAATCCCGTGGCCCAGCTCCCACTCCTTCTCCAAAGACTTCCTCTGCATAAATTGTGCACTGCTTTAAAATCCAGGCAGTTCCAGCTTGGGGGGGGGGGATAAAGGAGCCCCGTTTCTGGTTTTGGAGGTGTTGAGGGGGCAAATCTGGAAGATGAGGGTCCAGCATTATGGGTGCACTTAAATGGCGCCCACAGCTTCTCTCAAACACGTACCTGTGGTGCCCAGCACAGCACTGAGAACAAAGAAGACCCCCCAGGCCGACCACAATGGACAGCACATCACGATTTCCCCACTCTCCTTGGCAGTAAGAATCACCAAAGACACCTGTTAAAAATACAGATTCCAGGGGCCTCACACCTGTAATCCCAGCACTCTGGGAGGTTGAGGCAGGTGAATTGCCTGAGCTCACAGGTTCGAGACCAGCCTGAGCCAGAGCAAGACCCCCCTCTCTAAAAATAGCTGGGTGCTGTAGAGAGTGCCTGTCATCCCCACTACTCTGGAGGCTGAGACAAGAGAATCGCTTCAGCACAAGAGTTTGAGGTTGCTGTGAGCTCCGATAGCGCGGTACTCTACCAAGGGCGACAAAGTGAAACTCTGCCTCAAAAACGAAAAAAAAAAAAACAGATTCCAGGGCTCCACTCCAATTCCCTATTAAACTTCCATGCTACACTTAAATTATGTCCACCAAAAAAGCCCCAAAAAAGTAAGAAAAGTGCAGCACCTGTGGCTCAAAGAAGTAGGGCACCGGCCCTATCTATATGCCAGAGGTACAGGTTCAAACCCAGTCCCGGCCAAAAACTACAAAAAAAAAAAAAGAATATATTTACTATACTTTGAACTTCTTTTGAAAATGGTTAATGAACTTTAAAAATGTTGACAGCACACCAGTGTGCTGCGGAACCCCGGTTGAGAATCACTGCTCTTACAATTTAGCCCTGGCCTTTGGGTCTTGAGTCAATGTTCAAAGTGAGTTAAATAAAGCCGCTGTGCTGTGGAGCAACCCCAGATGCCACCACAACCGTGCTTAACTCCAGCTTCACATCAGCTTCATAATTATGATCTGCTTGGTAATGGACTGAGGAAAAATCCCCTACCAGAAGGAAGTCCGCTCTGTCCTCAACTGGGTGGGCTGGGACAGGGTGGTATGATGGTGAGCGGAGATTCCTATGAATGGCTTTCCAGGACAGGTCTCAAACCCAACCATGTCTCTTCATCTCTGGGGTCACCACATTTTCACCACATGTCACCACCATCTCTCCCCAGGACTATCAGAATTGGCTTTCCACTTCCATTTTGCAAATTTTAAAAGATATTTTTGATTGATGTGTAATGGATGTGCATGTCCACACACATTCTCCGGGAAAGAGACTCAGAGACCTACAAAAGTCAGTGCACCTCCCCAGAGTAATTCCTGTTATCAGGCAAACTGAAGAAATGTGGGTGCAGGCGTGTGATGATTTAATACATTTATATATGTATTCATGAGTACGTGTGATAATTTAATACATTCATATAAATTGTAAATTTGTAAAGATCAAATCATTATACTTGGGATATACATCACCTTAAATATTTGTCTTTTCTTTATGCTAGAAACATTTGAATTATTCTCTTCCAGCACTTTGAAGCATACAATAGATTATTGAAAACTGTAGTCACCCTACTAATCTAACAGTAGGTCTTATCAAACTGTATATTTTCATCCACAATCAACTTCTCATCATGTCTCCCCACCACACTATCATTCACAACCACAAAATTTATAATTTGGAGGGACAACTCAGTGGTCTTCCTTGTATATTCACAAAGTCGTGAAGCCATCACCACTGTCTAGTTCCAGAATATTTTCATCTCCGCAGAAAGAAACTCTAGAGCTATTAGCAGCAGTGACTCTTCATTCCTCTCTCCATCCAGCCCCTGACGATCACCAGCCTTCCTCTCTGCATGAATTTGCCTATCGCAGACATTTCAGATAAATGGAAACCCTCAGTATGTGACCCCCCGTGTCTGACATCTTTCGCTTCCAGTGGTTCTCAACCTTCCTAATGCCATGACCCTTTAATACAGGTCCTCATGTTGTGGTAACCCCCAACCATAAAATTATTTTCGTTGCTACTTCATAACTGTAATTTTGCTACTGTTATGAATCATAATGTAAATATCTGATATGCAGGATGTATTTAGGCGACCCCTGTGAAAGGGTCATTTGACCCCCAAAGGGGTGGCGACCCACAGGTTGAGAACCGCTGGCTTACAGGATGTATTGAGAGTTTACTCCTGTTTATTGCAAATGATATTCCGTAATACAGAGGTACCACATTTTGTTATCCATTCATCAGTTGATGAGCATTTGGGTTGTTTCTACTTTTTGTCTATTTTGAATAAGGCTGTTGTGAATATTCATGTGTAAGTTTTTGTGTAGACACAGAATTTCATTTCTCTTGTTTAGATACCTAGGAGTACAGTTGCTAGGTCACATAGTAACTCTATTTTTAACTGGCTGAAGAACTACCAAAATGTTATCCACTACAGCTGCACCATTTACAATTCCACCACCAGAAATTAGAGAAAATCCAATTTCTCTACATCCTAACCAATACTCGCCATCACCTGACCTTTTAGTTGTAGCCATCTGGAAGTGTGAGGTGGCATCTCATTGTCCTTTTGATTTATATTTCTCTAATGACCAATGATGGTCAACATCTTTTCATGGGCTTATTAGCCATTTTATGTCTTTGGGTGCGGGGAGAAGTATCTATTCTGATCCTTTATCTATTTTTAAATCTGGCACCATTTGTCACCAAGACTTGTAAAAATTAACTGACTACAATTCAGAATTTGTTTTGGGACTTATTTTCCATTGGCCTATATGTTTACCTTTATACTAGTATATAATGTCTTGATTCGATACTATAGATTTGCAGTGCTTTGAAATATGGAATTGTGAGTTCTCTGACTAGCTCCTTCTTTTTCAAGATCATTTTAGCTCTTCTGGGACCCTCAGCTTTCTATATAAATTTTAGGGTCAGCTTGTCATTTTTCTACAAAAAGGATGGCGGGGTTATTGATAAGATCACACTGAATCCATACCTTGCTTTGAGCAGCATCATCCTAACCATATAGAGCCTTCCGATTCCTGCACATGGGTTGTCTTTCCATTTATTTCAATGCTCTTTAATTTCTTTCAATACTTTTTTGCAGTTTCCACCGTATAAGCCCCATATTTATTTTGTTTCCTTTATTCCTGAGTCTCATTATTTCGACGCTGTCAGAATTTGAATTGTTTTCTACATTTCACCTTCAGTTCATTGCCAGGACCCGGCAACACAGCTGATTTTTGAACCTTCATCTTATATTCTGCAACCTTCCTGAACTTACTAGCCTAATAATTTTTTTGTGTAGATTTCTTAGGACTTCTGTATCGAAGATCATGTCATCTCCAAGTAAAAATAGGTTTGACTTCTTCCTTTCCAGTGTCAATGCCTTTTAACTTCTTTCCTTTGCCCCATTGTTCTGGCTAAAACCAGTACAATGTTCAATAGAAAGCCGAGAAGAGTATCTTTAGTTATCTGTTAGCTCTTGATCTTAGGTCTTACACCAAGTAGGATATTAGATGTGGATTTTTAGTAGGTCCCTTTTTTGTGTTCTGGCCTCAGAGACTTTCTCCTCCCACTGCCTTCGTGCTTACTGGTCCCTCTGCCTAAAACTTCTCCCCACTGCCCTCTTTGCTAAGTAAATTCCTCCTCGTTCTTCTGCTACAGTTAGAAGTCTGGGAAGGTTTCCTGGGCCCCCAGACCTGTCCAGATATCACACCTCTGTGTTCTCCTTTTCCTTCATGGTACCCAGCAGGGGGTCACGTCTGTTCACGTAGTTATGCAGTGATGTCTGTCTTCTCACAGAACACATGTTGTATGAGCTTCTCTGCAGTGTCTGTCTTCTTAACCGCTTTTCCTGGAACAGAGTCTGGAACAAGGTTGTCTGGAAATATTTAATAAATGAATGAATGCAACCCTGCCAGCCAACTTGTGAAGACACAGCTCTTGGCTGTGAGGACCCTTAATGGTTCATTATCTTTAGGGTTTTTTCCCCCTATGTCAGAAACCTTTGCCCTGCTTTGGAAGGAAAGCTCTTACTTAGATTCTAAAGTGCCAAGAGAAGCCCTTTCTTTGGGGACAACTTTTAAGCACAGTAGATATTACAAATACTTCCCATTCTTCATGAAACCTCTCTGATTCCTGCCAGTCATAGGTAATCTCTCCCTCCTCATAGTGTCTTCAGGGTTTCAGCCATATCCCTCTTAAAAGCATGCAGAATTTTCACGGTGTTATCATCACATGCATTAGTCCTGTCTCCCTGACCCTCTAAAGGAAAAACTACATCTGATCTATCTTGGTATCTTCCCATCTCCCAAATCAGTCTTCAGAACTGTGTTGAGTGTACAAAAGAATAATGATCCCTACAAAATGTATAATTTAAAGATGTTTTTTGAGAATGCAGTTTTGTTTAGTCTAGTTTCATTCTCAAGTATGTGTTTTTGTTTTCTTTTAACTTTAAACATGTTATGGCATTTTATCAAATCACAACTTGGTAAGAAAGGGAAAAAAAGAAAAAATGTTATGCCATTTTAATTCTAAATAAAAAATGAATGCCTAGGTGGCCTTATTAACCAGAACTTATGACTATCCAAATATGTCTTAGTAAACCTTGGACTCCCAGTCACTCAGGCACCTCCCTCATCTGCCAACACCACATTAATCATTTCTCCCACCTGTGCTCAGTCAAGCCATTTTCACCCACTCAGAATGCCTGCCTTTTGCTACCCTTATTTTGGGGACCATTTAAAACCCTACCCATCCTCAAAATCATTCATTCACAATCACTTCTCTATCCAGAGATATGCTGAACTTCAATCCTTGCCACGTACATGGCACCTTCCTCTTCAGACTTCATCATGAGTTCCATTTTCCCAAGTGTTTAATGGCTCTTCAAGCAAACTACTACCATGTTTCCCCCAAAATAAGACACTGTCTTATATTCATTTTTTCTCAAGAAAACACACTAGGGCTTATTTTCAGAGGAGGTCTTCCTCTCCGCGCTGAAATGCATGGCATAGCTACACTCATCACTTAGTCTATTATGGGGGTAGGGCTTATATTTAACAAATGCATAGAAATCCTGCTAGGGCTTATTTTGGGGGTGGGTCTTATTTTCAGGGAAACACAGTAACTCACTGCAATCACAGGTTTTGCTAAAATCTCTTTCCATGGATTCCTTTTCCAGGCCTCACTGATCCTATAATCTAGTAGAGATACCCTTGTGGCACACCCAAGGCCACAGCTACCAGAACTAGAAAAATAACCATTCCCACACCCAGAACTCAGCTCCAAAATTATCCCATTGCCACACTTCCACCCTGGAGTTACATGCCCCCACAACCCACCTTCCCTACCAGATCTCCTCTTGCATTAGACCTTACTCGACTTTATACCTTGTCTCATGTTTTGTTTTAGTTCTAAGTGGTAACCCTGACTCTGACCTATCACTTGTTATGGATATGAGCTCCACACAACAGGGAAACAGACAGAGTGGCTACGCCCAGACTCTCTCACATACTATCTTCTCCTCCTCCTGCCTGCTCAGGAGTATAGGACGGCATGGACTAGCTCTCTGTCATGTAAAATATCCCCCAGTCCCTGGTGCGCTGTAGCATTCCAGAATAGATATCAGAGTATTTATTCTAAAGAGAAAAGGTGGTGTGAAATGAGTATGGTGCACAGTAAAGTTGGAAATGCTTTCTTTGTAGAGACGCAGTCTTTATAATGAGTTTCTTTTTTATGTTTGGAAAACGAGGATAATTCTCACCCTGATATCTCCAAAGTATTGTGAAATAACTTTGTTAATGGAGGAATGGACTCACTCCAGAGTGAGTTCCAAGCAACAAAGAAAAAAAAAATTCCAACTCAATGATAAAGAATTTGTTTAGGTTTTGATGCTGATAGTTGGTTGTTAATTCCTCCAAAATGGAGGCCTAACGTGTAGCTGAGCACACAGTTCCTGGGTACTAGACTTTACCCAGAAACGTGTTGGTCAACTGGCTCTCAAAATGAAGCAAACAAAGCATACATAGAAACAAACACACACCTTGGTTTTTAGTGTTTATCAATGTCTATGGAGTAAATATCCCAACTATGGCTAATTTCTAGCTACCAAATACTTTGCACATGCCTTTTGGAATCCCTGCACCTTGTAAAAACTGGTAAGTCAGCGCCTGCATCCTGTTATACAAGGATCTACGCCTGGTGCTGTGAGAGATACGAAGTCCTTCTTCCGGGCCTCAGTGATCCTATAATCTACTGCAGACACAGACACATTTACTTTGATTAATTGTTCTGACTCCCACCCAAAGAACTCTGCACCAGTTTTCATATTTATTGTTATTTGGAGCCCATCAAGGTAAATACATGTAATACAATGCATTTCCAAAGGTTCAATTCTCAAAGACTGAAAAGTTGATAATTTGTAATAAGACAGTTATAATACCATCTATTCCAAATGTTCTACCTTATTACATTTTTAAGACCCACACTCTAATAGAATTCTTGGGTAATGTTGTTTCAACATTAAGGCATTTGTGGCCAGACATAACTAGTCTTTCAAGATACTTGAAGACCATTAGAAATTCTTTGATGGAACAAGATAAAATTCCTCCGTTTGCTCTCAAATCACAAGTTGGTCAGAAAGGGAAAAAAAGAATTTTGTATTATTTATGAGCAAATCACAAATTGCAGGGGGAGGGGCAGCAAAGAGATGACAGCCTGCATGGGAGCAGGTGCTGAGGTTATGTGTAGTACACGCTGAAAACACTCCCCTGCTCCCTAGCTGAACACGTGAAATCATCTGTGTGGTGACACAGCTCCCTCACAGTCTCACAACTGAGACTTTACTTGCAAATCTTTGGGATTCGGATTTGTTTTTGCCAGTAAATTTTAGGAGAAAACCAAGACTAAAGGTAGCAACCAGGAAAAGTTTACTTTAATAGGTTTCATTAAGAGGGAGTCATTATCTGATGGCATTAGGATGCAAAGGTCTCAATACTAAAATCAAAGAATACTGTGTTCCACGCAGCTCACTTTGAATTTGGCCACTAGAGTTTTCTTCTATCTAACTGTGCTCAGCTTTTCTGCTATGGGTTCCACATTCTCCTCTTAGTTGAACCATCTCTTACCTCTGGAACTGGATTCTCTGGGGAGCTGAGAACTCTGACACCAGAAAAGATCATTGACCTGCTGTTATGCAGCCTTCTTACCAGTGATCATGTGTAACCACTGTTATCCTCTCACACTTGTTTTTCTTACTTTTATTTATTTTTTAAATATTAATTAAGAGGGCACAAGTATTTTTGTTACGTGGATACCTCATATGATGCTTAAGTTGGGGCTTTTGGTGTCCCACCACCAGGATAGTGTTCTTTGTAACCAAGAGGCAAGTGTTTCTAACACACCCACCCTCCCACTCTCCCCCCTTCTGGGCTTCTCATGGTTTTTTATGCCCATGGTACCCACCTATTAGCTCCCACTTATTGATGGGAACATACAGTGTTTGGTTTCCCATTCCTGAGATACTTCACTTAGGAGCTGGGGGTCTCCAGCTCCCTCTGCTGCAAATGACATCATGTCATTCCTTTTTAAGGCTGAAGTAGCACTTCATGGTATGTATGTGTCCGTTCTTCATCCATTCATGAACTGAAGGGAGCTTAGGTTGGTTCCTCACCTTTGCCTTCACATATCTGTAACTTCTGTCTCCCTCTGAGAAATTTGCCAACACCCATCAGAATCTAGTGGAGAAGGTAGACAAGCCCAGCAGGCTTTGGTGCCAGATGGGTGAGCCTGGATTCAAGCACCTTCTCCCACCCCTCCTTCATTCACCTCATTCCACTAGCTGGGTGGCCTTGGATGACTTCTTTGACCTTCTCACCTCTAATATGGGTACATAGTAACACTTACTAAATGTTGTCCTTTATTATCTAGTTCAAATGCCTTTGTTAAAGGTTTGTGTAACCTCCCCAGGCAGAAAGAATCTCGCCCACTTCTTGTCTTCCAATAGACTCAGTTGGGTGTGTGCCCCATTGTCCTCACTCGGTGGAGCCTGCTCGAGATGGCCTCCAATCATTATAGTCATACTCATCCAGCCTGGTTGAGTGTCTGACAACATTTAGCAGGTGCCTGGCATGCTGGAACCTCCTTAAGGTCAGGTAGTGTGTCTGTTTCCTTCATTGCGTCTCTGCTTTAGCAGACGGCTTGACAAAAACTAGACATGCAAGAAATATTTGTTAGATGTAGAATAGGCACATCAGTAATAGGTGAATGTATATGTTTTGTAAGAAATGATGCCTAACTCAATGGCGGCCAACTGGGAGTTCTTGGAAGTTCTTTCTCACCATTGTATGCCTGGTGCTCAATGTGTTTATGCTCAATAAACGACTAACAAGTGAATTAATCAATGAATCAATCAATTGATTTTATGGTCTAATGTTTCCCATTGCTCCATGGAAGTCCGTTTACAGGCTAAAAGCACTGAGGGGTGCAGTTTGAGTAACACTATATAATTAAAACCAATGGAACAGATTTCTCACAAAAACATACAAGTTTTCCCCAAATCAAATTTCCAACCAGGGCAGTTTTGCCCACCAGAGGATATCTAGTAATGTCTGGAGACACATTTGGTTGTCACCACTGAGGGACTGCGGCTGGCATCTAGCGGGTGGAGTCCAGACTTGCCACTGAACATCCGACAACAACAGAAAGGCCCTGAAAACAAAAAATCACCCCATGTCAACAGTGCAGAGATTGAGAAATCCTGCTTGACATAATCAGCTCTGAGGACTTTTTTTTTTCATAGCACCACGTTAAAATGTTGGCCAAAATGATTGGGGCTTTCTGTGTGACTGCCTGCCTCACTCAAGGAATCACAGAGAGTCAGGCCAAAAGGGACACTCAGCTCATCACATCCAAACTCCTCATTTTACCATGGGGACCCTGCAAGTCCGTAGGGGAAGTGAAGCTCAAAGTCGCACAGCTGGTAAAAGACCAGGCCAGGACAAGAAGCCGAGCTCCCACCCGGAGACCGTTCACAAGGCTCTTCCCACCCCCTTTCTAAGAGTCAATAATGGAGCCTCCTTTAACTCCTACCCGCATTTCCAGCCCCAGGGCAGATGCGGCAATACAGGATACTCCTGGATCACAGCTCCATCTCCCAACTTCCATCATCCCCATCCTACATCAAGGACCTTTGCCATGTTCATAAACCACCCAAACTATCATCATTATTATTATTATTTTAATTTGAGTCACAATCTCAGTCTGTTGCCCAGACTAGAGTGCAGGGGATCAGCCTAGCTCACAACAACCTCACACTCCTGGGTTCAAGTGATCCTCCTGCCTCAGCCTCCTGAGTAGCTTAGACTATAAAGACCTACTGTAATGCCAGCTACTTTTTCTATTTTTGGTAGAGACGGGGATCTCACACTTCCTCGGGCTGGTCTCGAACTCTTGAGCTCAAGAGATCCTCTTGCCTCAGCCTCCCAGAGTGCTGGGATTACAGGTGTGAGCCACTGTGCCCAGCCCCAAGCTATTATTTATAGAACAGGTTTTTTTAAGTTGACACTGACTTGTTTCCTTAAATAAAAATTAACAAGCAACTAGTTCATCAGTACTATAAGTAAAAGTGAGTGTCATTTGCAATAATTCAAAAAGACCTAAAAGTTGGCACAGTACAAACCAAAATGCTGCTCGGTGCCACCTGAACATGGGTGCCCCTGTGAGCTTCTGAGCTGAGCCCCACTTTCTCTTGTTGAGAAGGGAGATTCGCAAGTGTAGGTGTTGAAGATTTACTGGCACCAAACCGAGACTTTCTTCTCAATGTAATAAGAGGTACTGGGGAAAAATGACCAGGAGAATGCATTTCTCACGCTGTGCTTCGATATTATTTCTTGTCATGCCTATGCATCACTTAAAATCATCCTGCATTCCCTCAGAAGTGTATTTATTTTGAAAAATATTGTACGTGTATCAGAAGAGTAAGAGAGACGAAAATTACTCCTGTAAGATCCTTCTTTTGTCTCCCAGACAAAGAGGCACCTTCTTCTCTGTTCCCATGTTGTATGTGAATAAACGGGAAAACTAGGCGAGGAATCGTTCACTGGGTTGCAGACTCTCCCAGGACACAGTTCAGGTGGTGGGGAGTATAGTAGGAGAACTCTGTGATCCCCAAGGACCCTCGCCCTGGTGAACTCTCCCTCCCTTTGAGTGGTGCGCAGTTTCCACAGCCTGCGAATGGGACCGTACCCGACCTGTGACTGTTACCTTTTAAGGTAGAAAGGCAGTTATCCTGGAGTCTTGACCTGACCGTCTGAAGGCTTCGGAATCAGATTGTCTTCAGTGGGTTGCAGAAAAGGCATCCAGCAGTCCCAGAGCACAGCAGACATCCACACTGCGACCTGCCTGTGGGAGCCACATGGCCGAGAGCTCTGGGCAGCCTCTGGGGGCTGAGACCAGTTCCTGGCCAACAGCTAGCACAACGTGGGAACCTCGGTACCACGGACGCAAGGCAATGAATTTGCTGAACAACCAGTGATTTGGGAAGAGGACCCTGAGCCCAGACCCACAGAGACCTTAAAGACAATAACTTTCTATTGTTTTAAACTGAAAAGAGGACACAATCTTGCATAGCAAGGAATAACTAACATAAAGGGACACAGTGATAAATACGGCAGGCGCCCTGGCGTTGAGGCTTATATTCAAGTCCTGGAGGGAGATAAGATACACATGAAGTGATTTTAATATTAATCAGTGTATGTAATTAATATTCATCGGGGTACGTCAGCATACGTCTGAGAAAAACACAGCAATGTGGAAAGAGAATTATGGCTGAAGAAAATCAAGGAAGGCTTCATGGAAGAGGTGACATTTGGCCAGGCCTTAAAATTCTAAGGGAACTTCAGCAAGGAGAGAAGTGGACCCATCGCAAACTTCTGGAGTGACCAGATTCCTGCTCGGCCTTGGGTACAGAGTCGTAGAATGTACAGGTTCTGGGTTCAGTTTGTCCAGATTCAGTCCTGGCTTCACCACTTACTAGCTGTGTGACATGAACAAGCAAATACAGCTCTCTGATCTTCAATTTCCCCACCTGGGAAAACTGAGGGGGTGATAATAGCAGTGCCTGCCTCAGGGAGACAGAGTAAACCGAAGGGCCCTCTGTCCTGCACACCGGTCCTCCCCAACATGGACTTGAAGCTTCTGAGACTGAGCGCCTGCCTCCAGCATTGCAAGGCCCAGGGCAGGACGGCAAAGAGAGGCCCACCTACCGTATGGCTGGACTATCTACAAGTTATAAATCAAGCTAAAAGCTGTTAAATAAAATATGTTTTATCCTCCTACTTTGAGAACTATAACAACAAAATGCAAAGAAAAAAAAGGTCTTTTAAAAGACTGGTTTATGCTGCCTTGCCTCAGTTTGGGACACCTTGCAAGGGTTGTCTCAGCTCCAGAGCTCCCCCTGAGATCAGCTGATGCCTCAGCTGCAGCTGTAGAGAGGATCAGTTTCCCCCTTTGCCTGGTCCTGCCAACCCTACTTTCTTATAAGAGCGTCTCCTGAGAACATTTCCCTATCAGCCTTCACATGCAAATCCGTTCCCAGGGGACCCGTCCATACTCTTTAGCCTGATTAATTGGGCACAAAGAAATTTTCACCTGTGGAATATCTACCTGCAGGTGGCCTTTCCAACCTGAGCCTTTTGCTCCCAGGCCCCGCACCCTCCCACATGCTGTCCACATCTGGTGGCTTCAAAGCCAGGAGGCAGCTGAGAAGGGACACGCTGTGGCTGTCACCTCTTCATTAAAGCAGAGTGGTCCATCCTCATTTGGCAGTGTGCCACGTGAACACTCGGCCCAGGGAGGACCAGCTCTGTGTGCTGATCACATTCGGCATTTAAAAAAATATTTAATTATGTGCAAAGAGGGAGTGCGCATGTCGCTTGCTGGCCAGGTTCGTTTGGGACTTTATTATCATACATATCACTGTAGCCTATTATTCCTCGGCAGATTGGACAAGTTTCAAGGTTAATAAAAATGTTCTGACAAATTGTTATTTTGAAAGTGATTGAAGGAAACGTCCCACTCCAAGCATATGTTTGACCTTTTAGGGGAGGAAAAAGAAGAAAATGCTCGCGGAAGCCTCATGCAGTTTGAGTTCTTTTGACAGCTCTAAATTGTTTGGCGAGCGTTGAGTTTCCCTAAGCACCACGGAGACCAACGTTTCCTTCCCAAGCCTCGCTTCCCCCACTCAGGCTTGTCACTTTAAGTAATAATGATAATAATCATAATGTAATAAGAAGGTGCACGCTGTAGGCAGGCCCAGAGCTTTGGGGGTTACCTCATTCAGCGTCCACACTGCACTTTGAGAAGTCAGAACTCTTTTCACCTCTCTCATCTCTGGTTGAGAGAAATTAAATAACTCGCTTGAGGTCAAAGTGTTTAAGTGGTGGGATCTCAGCGAAAACCACCATCTCCAAGCCACCCAACTACTGCTTGTCTGCAGTCATAGCTAAGGGGCCATCAGAGATTCAAGCATCCACAGCTCCTTCTCGGCTGATTTCCAGTTGCCCATGTCTGTTTCTCTGCGTCTCTGAGGATTTTTCTGGATCTACTAAAGGCTGCATTGCCCGTGCAGAGCAGCCAGAAGTGCTAAGGCATGAACCCTGGCAGAAGCCCTCAGCCACTGAGTCTTGAGAGTTGACGTAGAACCAGCCCATCCATCACCCCTTGGGTAGGACTGTTCTGAGTCCTGTGTTAACCGCTATTTCTTAGTATTTCCTTCTAGGATCGAGCTGCTGCCAGCCCTGTGCTGACAGATTAGTGATGCACCTTTTCCTGACCACCTTCTATTCCCCGTATCACTTCTCTGCAACCCTGCTCATGTCCTCTGCACCTCCCAAGTGTACTAAGTAGTTATTCCTGGAGTTATCTGAACTGAGGCAGGGGCTTCACTAAAAATACCCCTGGGATGAAGATTCCTGTGGTGGGTGGAGGCTGAGGAAGGACAGGTGTTGTGCTGGCCCGTGCTGCTGCCCGATGAGAAGAGTGACTCATGATAATTCTATCCCCTGTTATTTTGTGCCTAATACTAGTGACCCCAGGTTACCTTCTAGTCACCCTTGTGTCGGCAGGAAAATGCAATTGCAGGTAAAATCTTCCCCAAGGAAAAGAATTTCATGAGAACTTTTATACCCAGAAGTTGTGGACTTAACTTACAGGCGCAATCAGAGAACTTAAACCAAGACCTCCAGGTGTGATGTCAGCCTCCCCCTCCCCATTCTTCCAAGGTGGTATGCTGTGGAAATCGATGGGGGTCAAGTCCATGCACTCTGTCCTCAGACTCCTAGGTTTGAATCCTGGCTCCGGTATTTACAAACAAAGTTCTCAGCGACTTCATTTCCTCAGTAGTAAAATTGTGATAATAATATTCTCAAGCACCTGGTTGTGAGTACAGCTTAATTTATACAAAGTGTTTAGACAAAGCTTGGCACATAGTATTTAATAAATGCTAGACAAGTATCACCTATCACTATGATGCTAATATTATTGCTAATCTGGTGTTATTATTAGTAGCATATAGAGGAAGAGATGGGGGATGAGCACCAGTAAAGGTAAGATATTGTTTACCAAGCTTGCCAATCTCCCTTCTTGTAGGATGTATTTTACCATTGATAGAACCACAGCGCAAATCAGTAATTTACAGTCATCGAGATGCATGAATTTCCTGATGGGTCTGAGCCCCTCCCTGCCATATCTTGGTGCTGTACCCCGCCCCCCCCCACCCGTCCAAGTGCACATGACCATAGAGTCTCAGATCTCCTGGAGATGTAAGCTGAGGAAGACATCATCCTGAAGCACTGCTTTCCTTCTTTAGGTGAAGACCCAGCGCTGTCTCACAGGCAGACCCACCAGGACCACCACCTGCCCAGGCTTCTCGGCCTTCATTTCTGCTGTTGGGAGATCACTCGCCCCAGGAACCCCTTACACAGCACCCTGTCCGTCCAGCTCCTCCCCAGTGGCTTCCACCTTCTCCTGCCTTTCCCAGAGTCTCTTTCCAAGGGATCTCTGAGATGTTTTCTTTGTTTTCTTTCTGCACAAGACCATTCTTTCAGCCCGACCTACCACCCCATGTTTACTTAACCCTTCGCCATCCTTCTCTTTCCCAGCTCTTCATCCACACCCATCGGGCAACTCATTCTATTTTGTCTTGTGAAAAGGAAAATGCATGATGTTTATCCTCAAACGGCACGATCTCCAGGAGATGAGCGAAAGCACATAACCTCCCTGAGCCTCAGCCTCTACATCTGTTACCAGCCACTCATTCAGAGGTGCCAGGAAACACCACATGGGAGCAGCTCACAGCCCAGCAGGGGAGGGAGTCCCTGAATAAACACCCCACCTGCCCTGCCTCTTGGTAGGGCAATTGGGAGACAAGCTCTATGGCAGAGATCAGCAAACCTTTTCTTAAAGGGCCAGGTAGTAAATATAAATACGGATAGTAAATACTTGAGGCTTTGCAGGCTGTTTGGTTTTTGTCACAACTGTGTACTTCAGATAACACGTAAGCAAGATGAGCATGGCTGTGTTCCAATATACTTTCCTTACAAAAGCAGGCAGGTGGCCTGACCCCTGCTCCAGGGTGTCTCGGAGGGTCCTGGGGACTGCACCCCACTGCTCGCATCACAAACACATTATTTGTTGTCTTTCCTCACCTCCTTGCCTCTGGCTCTGCTTCCTCACCATACTTTCTGGGGTCTCCTCCCAAATCCTGGTCTTGGTTCTGCTGTTGGGGAACCGTAAACTGAGACCACAGGCTCTGAAGGCACAGTGTAAGGCGTCATGAGGCCACATAAGGGGAGACTCGCCCAGGCTGACGGGGGCAGAGGGAGCGTTCCAGGCACAGCTCTGAGCAGGGAGGACTTCAGGCTGCCTTGAAAGCCCAGAAGACAAAGTGGCTGGAGCACGAGAGGAGGTAGGAATAACAGAGCCATGTAGCCAGAGAGAGAGGTGGGGCGAAGTCCCAGGGAAACTTAGAGATGTCAGAGTGTTGACCTGAGGCAGCAGAAAGCGTTTGAGAAGTCAAGCAGGACACAAAAGGGGCCACCAGAAGCCCTGCCCACTTGTCCTCCATCCCCTAGCCCCTGCTAGTGACCTCGTCACCCCTAATCACTTAGAATCCCAGGCAAGAGATCAAAAACATCACCGTAACACAGGCCCATGAACAGTGAAGTACCTTCCATCAACAGGGGATAGAGGGGAAAATAACCAATAAAAATACAAAATGAAACAAATACAGAACAAACA
Source organism: Galagoides demidoff (assembly GCA_963574575.1). Lineage (NCBI taxonomy): Eukaryota > Metazoa > Chordata > Mammalia > Primates > Galagidae > Galagoides > Galagoides demidoff. The sequence continues at coordinate 48,769 of CAUYQV010016795.1, read as the reverse complement.
GAGCTGTGGCGCTCGGCCCTGCCAGGTTATTGCTTAGACTTGGAGGAGGATTTCGTAGTAATACCATTTGATTCTGCTGGCTCCTTGCCAACTATTGCAAAATGCCCTCTACTGCTTCCTACACTGTCTTTGTCTGGAAGAACCAATGTTATGACGTCTTCAATGAGGAACCTGGAATAACATCCCCTTTTCCTGTCCCTCTGCCCCATGCTTATCACACAGGCAAGAAAAAAGAAATATCACCCAGTTTTTCATGTGTTCGCATTTCTTCCAGAAACCCCCTTCTTCCAGGCTTGTAGACACTTCTGAACCTAGCATCCTGGGCTCAAGAGATGGCCATTATCTTACTCTATAAGAATCCACCCCGGTATTTGGAACTTGAGGGTGGAATAAACACACCAGGACATAGAGCAGCTCTCAGAAGGCTCGCTCTTGGCACTATCACCAAGTGGGTGGTGACCTTTTCCTAGGAGAGGTTTGAGGGCGCAGCCACACTGATCCGTGTGGATAGACTGAGTCTGTAATAGCAGCCAGGCCTTGCAAAGGCAGATGTTGGTACAAATGACCACACTTTTCTGTGACTAAAGCCACTTGCCCACCAACTGCGTGCTTGATGAGCACACCAGAGGCGTCTTTTCCCTCTCATAGCCTTCCCTAACATGCTACCTGAGCATGAGAGCATGTGCGTGTTGAGTTAATTAGGTTTCTTCGAGATCATTCCGAGGACAGGACACTGGTCCTCCAAGTAGCATCAGGGCTGCCTTAGTTGTAGACCTAAAAGAAAAGCCAGCCCCTCTATCTCCACCAGATGAATCACTTGCATTCTGAAGTCGGACAAACATTCCCATATTTCTTTTCTGTTCTTTCTTCTATATTTTCGAAAGTGGTTAACTAAATGCATCCCTCAGCCAAGTAGTTAGGGGAATCATCAATTCCACAGATCCCGGAGCACCTCTCTGGCTGATGTTTTGGTTAGATTTCTTCTGCTTACAACTGACAGAAAATCCATCTCCTTACCTGCTTAAGCAAAAAGGAAATTATTAGGCAAACTCAACTAAGAAGGCTGGGAGTAAGGCCAACTCCATCTGCAGCTTGGTTCTCTATTTTTTATTGAATGGCAAATATCATTTTTTGAGATGTTTCAAGATTTTTCGGATAATTATTTTATATATAGGAAGAAGTTACCAAAAATTATCATTCACTAGCAGTGGCTTTGAAACATTTTTGACCCCCTAATAACTAAATACATTTCATCATAACCCAGTTATTCTTTTCCATTCTACTTCACTTTTTTAATACTAGTAATGACCCATGGAATTTATTTTGACAATTGAACAATAGGTCATAACCTGCTATTTAGAAAGCACTACCTTAGATATTCTGATCAAACTTTCCTACTGAAATAAGAGAAGAGAGAAGATAATGTGTCATAGGGTCTCAGTTTTTCTCCCTTTCAGCTGAGTTTTAGCTGTGTTGATTTCATCATTTTGTTCCACATAGGAACAAACTGTATACTTTGAGGGCAGGGTGGTACCAGTCGTCCTAAATCTTATATCCTCTCCACTTTAATACTAAGGGGCTGTGACTCTCCCAGTGTTCTTAGTAAAAACCTGATCATGTCTTATTAGCTTCGGGCTTTTTTTTCCTGTTAAATTTTATTAATCATCAAAATTATCATTCACCATCCCTGAACTGACTGCTGTGACCAGAAGCATCTTATGTGTAGGTGGGCCTTGATGTTGTCCTGATCCATGACCAGGCACAGAGCTCTATCCAAGCACGTGAGCCGTAAGTGGGGTAAGGAAGATTGGGGCTTGCTTCCAGAGGGTTAAAGGGGAAGAGAACTGCAAACATGATAGACGCCCTCTACAGGGCTAGGCCTAATCACAGGTGCAACTGGCAATGAGCTTGTGATTGGCAAATGGGAGTCACTGCCCCCATGCAGCCCTCTCCTGATTCACCAATGCCAGGGGTAACTTTAACAGAAGCTTTCTTTCCAGAATAGCTGATAAAGCTAAAGGTACAAATGTCTCTAGGAAAGAGGAGTCACTTCAGACTAAAGAGTAAATGCCTGTTGCAAAAATAGTTTTGATTGTGATAGGAGGGAGATGCATCTGTCTCATTGGGGCCGTGGCAACATAATGCCATTACCCAGGTGGCCTATAAATGACAGAAATTTATTTCTTACAGCTCTGGAGGCTGGAAAACCAAGATCAAGGTGCTGGTTAATTCAGTGGTGGGGGGGTCCATTCCTCAGGGGGGACCGTCTTCTCTAGTGTAGTGGAAAGGCCAGGGTCCTCTCTGGGGTCTCTTCTATAAGGATATTAGTACCGTTCAGGAGGGCATCCCTTGCATGACCTGACCATATCCCCAAAGCCCTGTTTCCTAAGACCATTACCATAGGGGATAGGATTTCAACATACAGACTTTGGGAGAACAAAGCATTTAGATCACAGCAATATCATAGGAGAACTCTCACAACAGAGTGGAAGAGAGGTGTAGATAAGAGAGGTGGAGATAAGGAGGAAAAAGCCCCCACCACACTTTGACCCGTTCTAGTATACCAGAAATGCCATCATAGTTTAAGATAAGTCACATGGAGCTTCTATGTAGTGCAAAGAAAACTCTTCTTACTACTAGGAGCAGGAGGAAAAAATGGAAAATACCTTCCTTGTCTTCAGAAGAATTGCAATTTACTTGGAAAACAGAGTGTGTGGCACGAAATCAGGACTATCGCTCATGGGAGTGCAGACTGCACCATGAATGATGTCCTCTAAAACTGCACAGCCTGCAGCCTGTAAAACCACAAACGGTGGAACCATAAAGGTGTCTTGAAGTAAGTCATCAGCAAATCTGAGCAAATTTAGGGAAGCCTTCCCCAAATTGGGCTCTATGGAACAATAATTCTGCAGGATTTTAATAGGTATTATATAATAAAAAGTTTATTGAGTTAAGGGGTTCAAGAACTGCCAAATTCAAAAGGTCTTTTATCAGAAGACTTCTCAGAAGGTCTAGTATGCTAACACGTGCAGCTGGTCTCTCCAAGAAGGGAGTATGGAATAAGGCACTTTCCAAATATACTAGATGACTGAGTTACATGCAGTCAAACCACACTTTGCAAAAAGCTGACCCAGCGCACAGGGAATGGTAGACATCTTTCCTCTTTCAAGCCTTGGTTACATCCATTTGATAACCCACCACTGAGCCAGATGGGACACTCCATTCCAGGCACTGCACCAGGTGTGGGAGATATACCAGTTATGAATGACACAGACAAGTGTCATGCTTCTGATGCAAAAAATTTATTAAGGTCAAGGCCAAGGTTATAAGAACACAGACGCAGAAAGATTCTAGTCCTGCCCTCCAGATGCTAACAATTTAGCAGGGACATAGGCCTATGGAGGAAAATTGCATATTATAATAATAATAATAAAAGTTGAAATGGATATTTACACAGAGTAAAATGGGACCATATAGAGAAAGGTCTATACTTGGGCGGGTGCAGGGTTATAAAGGCAAGGCTTCATATGGGTGGGTGATACGAACTGAGACTTAAAAGATGAAGGACAAAGAAGTGAAGGGACTATAAACCCACATGATTTAGTAGGAGCAGATACAGAAAAAAAAAAAAAACCTCCGGGACTTCAGGAGGGGCCGCAGCTAAAGCTGACTCCTTTGGGCTTCTTGAGGGGAGCTTTGGCCCCTTTTAGAGTTAAAACCATTAAGAGAGGGGGAATGTGAGCCAGTTCAAAGGAGCTGCTACATGGCGGCTAAGTCCTTGTGCGTCTAGGAAGCCCCGTGCAGGGCTGAGCAGCTCCAGTGCTCAGTGGTCTTAGCCAAAGAGCAATCTTGTTTCCAAGGTGTGTTTGCTGGCAATTCAGATTACACCTTCCACTTGAAGAGAGAAGCTGGGCCTGATGCCAGACTGTCTGCAAGCCACTCTGGTCCTTAAAACGGCACTTACGGGGCTGTAGAAAATATAAACTGGATCATTCACTCAAGACAGAAGAGCAATCATAACCGTAAAATTCTCATTCAGCTCTGTTCAATCAGCAGTAACAAAGCAACTAATTCCGGCCAGCTCTGCCGCTAACCAATTTTATTTTTAAATTGTGAGAGATGGATAGATATAGATAGGTAAATAGAAAGACAAGGTGGCTACGATATAGACACGTGTATATAACCAAATCATAAGCATCCAGTTTAATAACTTATTACAAACTGAACACGCCTCTCTAAGCAGCACCCAGATCAAAAAATAGACCGTAACCAGCAGCACAGAACATCCACCCCCGGCCAACCTTATGTTTCTCTTTAATCTGCCCCCCAATGGTAACCCCTCTCTTTACTTTCAATAGTATATGTTAGTTTTGCCTATTTTGTAGTCTATAAATTGAATCGAACAGTTTACGCTTTTGTGTGGTGCCTTCTTTTAATCCTTATGCTTGTGGGTTTTGCTCATATTGTTGCATGTAATTGTAGATTATTATTCATGTCAGTGCATATTATCCCACTGTGGGACTATAGCACCATTAATTTACCTATGCTACTGGGATGGGCATTTGAGTAGTATCCACTTTCTGGCTGCTGCAAATTGTTCTCCTAGAAACACTTTAATACACATCTTTGGTGATCACATGCATGGATTTCTTTTGAGTGTATTTCCAGGACTGGGGGAACTTCTGTGTCGTGGGATATTTATCAATTCTGCATTAGCAGATATCGTCCAACAGTTTCAGAAATGGTTATATCAATTTACATCCTAACGATGTTCCAGTTGGTCCCTGTGTTTAGATGCTCTTGGCGTGTTCTGTCTGTTCCATTTTAGCCATCTGGCTGGTGTGTAAGGGGAATTGTGTTGCAATTTTCATCTGTGTCTCCTGGACAGCTAGTGAAATGTATCGTTTTTTTGCATATGTTTATTGGTTGTTTGAATATTTTCTTTGGTGAATTATCTGTTCAAGAGTTTTTCTCATTTTTCTATTAGATTATCTTTCTCTTCTGTATTGATTTATAGAAGTTTTAAGTCCACCTGTATTTTTGCAGGAGTCTTTTGAGGACATGCCTGCTTTGAGGGCTGCCTTTTCACATCATTGTGTCTTTTGATGAACATTTTCAATCTTAATATATTCCAATTTATCAGTGGTTTTCCTTTCACGGATAGCAAGGGTTGTGTCCTGTTTTAAAAACCTTTACCTACTCCCAAGGCCATAGGAACTTTCTTCTGCTTTTCTCTAAAAGTTTTATTGTGTTGCCTTTCACGCTTAGGTCTGCAATCTATCTGCAATTATTTTTTGTAGGGTGTGAAGTAAGGGTCAAAATACACATTTTTCTGCAGGAATATCCAATTTACACCTGACAAGTATTTTTCCCCAGAATATTAAGGAGTATACACGATTTGCTTACATAATTTGTTCCTGTACAGATTGAGTCAAAGTTTTAAGTGTGCCCTTCACCCAGATCATGTGAATTGTACCCACTAGGTGTGAATTTACCCATCCCCTCCACTTGCTCCCACCTGTTTTATTTTTGCTGAGTTCTACTTCCATATGTGCACATAATTGTTGATTGATGAGTTCCAATTTAGTATTGAGCACATGCAGAGTTTGTTCTTCCATTCTTGAGATACTTCACTTAGAATAATCATCTTCATTTCCATCCAGGTTGTCACAAAGGATATTAGATCACCATTTTTTACGGCTGAGTAGTATTCCATGGTATGCCTATACCACATTCTATTAATCCGTTCATATATTAGTGGGTACTTGGATTGCTTCCACATTTTTGCAATTGTGAATTGTGCTGCTATAAACATTCAAGTTCATGTGTCTTTTTAATACAATGACTCTCTTTCCTTTGGGTATATACCCAGCAGTGGGATTGCTGGATCAAATGGTGGGTCTACTTTTACTTCTTTGAGAAATCTCCATACTGCTTTCCGCAGAGGTTGTACTACTTTGCAGTCCCCTCAACAGAGTACAAGAGTTTCTTTCTGTCTGCTTCCAAGCCAGCATCTGTTGCTCTGGGACTTTTTGATATGTGCCATTCTCACTGGAGTTAAGTGCTTGTGGTTTTGAGTTGCATTTCCTTGATGATTAGAGACTTGGAGCATTTTTGCATGATTTTGTTGGCCATTAGTATATCTTCATTTGAAAAACTTCTGTTCATGTCTTTTGCCCACTTTTTAATGGGATTGTTTGGTTGTTTCTTGCTGATTGGTTTGAGTTTTTGATAGCTTCTGATTACCAGCCCTTTATCAGATATATAGCATACAAATATTTTCTCCTATTTTGTAAGTTGTCTGTTTGCACTTTTTATTGTGTCCTTAGCTGTGCAGAAGCTTTTTGATTTGATCAAATATCATTTATTTATTTTTGTTGTTGCTGTGATTACCTTTTGGGGTCTCCTTCATGAATTCTTTACCTAGGCCTATATCTATAAGAGTTTTTTCAGCACTTACTTCTAAAATTCTTATAACGCCATGTCTTGGGTTTAAGTTGTTATCCAGCGTGAATTAACTCTGATGAGTGGTGAGAGGTGGGATTCTGTTTCAGTCTTCTGCATGTGGCTATCCAATTTTCTGAGCACCATGTGCTGAACAGGGAGTCTTTTCCCCATGACGAGTTTTAATACTGAGGTAAGTCCAGCAGATTTTTCTTTTAAACAAACCAGCATGGGCTAGTGAGAGCTGGCTAATCTGAAACATACTATTGAATAGGAAAGGGAAGAGTCTTCATGTTTATATGAGCCTACTTAGGGCTTTGTGTAAAAGTCCTTCAAAACAACACTACTACATCTACCTTTCTAATCTGATGACTCACTGTTTTCCACACCAGGCATAAAACCAAAGACGAATTGTGACTGCCCTGTCAAAACAGGCTTCGTTAGGGCATCATGCTTTTGCTCATGATTTTCTTTGCATGGGATACCTTCTCTGTCCCTTGTTTGCCACCTACTACTCCTTTAAGATTGTTCTCCAGCACTCCCATGTGAGACAGGTCCTTGATTCGCCATCACAGCTGTTAATTATGGACATAGCAGTTTCTTCCATGGAATATTTGCCTTGTTCATCTGATAACAATTCTTTCACCCCATTGTAATTATTTCTATGTCTCACTTCACCATGAACTCTTTGAAGGTAAATGCTATGGTTTATCTTGGGGTCTCCATCATTCACCAGCAACTGGCCCACATAAAAATTTAGTGTATTTTTTCTGTTTAATATTAAATACGTCAGAGTCATGGGAATGCCATCAATAGAAATATTGGAAGATGGAAATAGGACCATGCCATGTCTTAGAAAGTAGAAATGATATTTAGTGGCAACATCACGTTTTCTGAATAAGAGAGAAAACTAAGAGGGGTCAGGGAGAAATAGCAGAAATGAAGGAGTAGAAAAAAAGGAAAGAGACTGCTATTCTTACCAATGATGGAGTAACTGGTATTGGGCTTTTCCACACATAATAAATTGCCATAGAACAGAATGAAATATGCAAGATAAGGCATGGACCTTAAGTCACGTTATAGATATGTTCAAAGACTCAAAGGAAAATATGCTCTTACTAAATAAACAGATGGGGAATCTCATTAGGAGGTGGCAGAAAGCCATAAAGAGAACTGAATGCAAAGTCTTTCACTGAAAAATACAATATCTGAAGCAGAAAATTCACTAAATAGGCTGGAAAACAGAGATTATAGAAAAGTGATCACTGACCTTTAAAACACAGCAAATTTAATAATTCCATAAGAAGATCACTATTTTAAAAGTTGAAAAAAATAATAGAGCCTCAGTGGCCTATGAGACAATAACAAACTATGATGAGGTACAAGTGTGACTGGAGCACCAGAAAGAAAGATGAGATTGAGAACAAGGCAGAAAAGTCTTTAAAAAGTAATGCTGTCTGGCTTGGAGCCCATAGAATAGTGGTTACAGCATTAGCCACATATACCGAGGGTGGCAGGTTTGAACCTGGCCCAGGCCAGCTAAACAACGACAACTGCAACATAAAATAGCCAGGCATTGTGGTGGGTGCCTGTAGTCCCAGCTACTTGGGAGGCTGAGGCAAAAGAACCACTTAAACCCAAGAGTTGGAGGTTGCTGTGAGCTGTGATGCCACAGCACTCTACCAAGGGCGATATGGTGAGACTCTGTCTCAAAAAAAAATAATAATCATAATGCTGTCAAATTTCATAAATTTCACAAGAAACAGGTTTAAGAAACTCAACAAGCCCTGTGCAGGATAAATAATGAGAAGCCACAGCTAAAAAAATCATGCTTTAACTTCTGAATATGAAAAATAAATCTCCTAAAACAGCCAGAAAAAATGACACAAAATAATGATATGAAGGTTGGCATTTCTGGTAGCCAGGAGACAATAAAATAGCATCTTCAGAATACTGGGGGTAAAAGAAAACACTGTGAAATCAGAATTTCACATGAAACAAAATGATTCCTTTAAAAATTAGGATAAAATAAAGACATTGTCATATAAATTGAAACTGAAAGGGTTTGCCAGCAACAGATCTGTGCTAGAAGAAACACTTGGGAAATTCTCCAGGCTGAATGGACATGAGCCTTGTAACAGGCAAGACCTACCAGATATGGTGAAAATGAAGCTAAATATCAAAGACTAGATTTTTTTTGTTATTCTCTTAATTTCTTTAGAAATTAAAGGACAGAGAGAAAAAGAAACAGAAGAGTAATGAAGGAAAAACCACATATAATCAGTGGGGCTTAGAATGAAATCCCAGCTGTGCTACTTAGAATGGTATGATCATCTGGATGCAGAGGCTCACGCCTGTAACCCTAGCACTGGGAGGTTGAGGGAGGAGGATCCTCTGAGCTCATGGTTTGAGACCAGTCAGCAAGACGGAGACCCTGTCTCTATAGGAGGGAGAGGGAAGGGGAGAGGGGAGGGTGGGAGGAGGGAGGGTATTGGGTGGGAATTCACCTAATGTGCACAATGCAATGGTACATTTCAAAACTATTAAAAGCAGAGCACAAATGTCTGACCACAACAAATAAGTCAATGAGGTGATGGTTGTGTTATTCAGTTTGATGTAAGCATTCCACACTGTGTATCAAGTCCACACATTGTACCCCATAAATGGACACAGTTATGATTTAATTTTATAAAGTATTTTAATGTAGTATCTCAATTTTCATCAGGTTGAATTTGAAGGTAATAAATAAAGACTAGCTTTTTGTTATTTTTAAATGCATATTGGTAATATACTGAAGTTATCGGCACTATTATATAAAGATTTCCAGAGCGGCATCTGTGGCTCAAAGGAGTAAAGTGCCAGTCCCATACACAAGAGGTGGCAGGTTCAAACTCAGCCCTGCCCATCCTCCCAAAAAAAGATTTCCATTTATTTCCTAAAAAAATAGCCAGGCATTGTGGTGGGTGCCTATTGTCCCAGCTACTTGGGAGGCTAAGGCAAGAGAATCACTTGAGCCCAGGAGTTTGGGGTTGTGACACCACAGCATTCTAGCCAGGGGAACAAAGTGAGACTGTGTCTCCAAAAAAAAAAAGAAAGAAAAAGAAATTGTATGAATGATTATAGACAAGTTACTTAACTTCTCTGAGCCATTTTCTCCATCCATTCCTGAGTTAATAACACTTACTTTCATGCAGTTATTAAAAAAAATTGGGGAATAACTTACATAAAGCGCTTGGAGCTGTGACTGTGTTTAGATGTCCAAAGTTACTTAAGAAGAGTCACAAATTGAAGCTCAGAGCTGTCTTGCCCAGTGCAAGTGTGTCTACGATTTTAATAACCTTTCCCTTCTTTTCCATTTCTCTTCTTTTGAAAATAAAAATCACAAAGTTCACAGTGTTCACATTGGTTTGATCATCTGAGGTCTGTAGATTCAGAGACATTAAGTTTCGGAACCATCCATCATTTCAAGTGTTGCAAATCTCAGGGCTCTGAATGTCACTTCAAAATCTCCAGAAAATATGTGCCACAGATTTTAAAGTATGCGTGAATTTTTGTCAATATAACTGAAATAACAGGGCATTCTGCACATATACTATTTCCCAAACTTCAGTCTTTTGCTCGCCACCTTCATAAATGTTGCCATTATTTACTTAATATCTTGAAGTGACTTTAAAAAAAAAATTAACTTCAAAAGGCAACTTCAGGTACTACTATATGTATATGGAGTGCCAATTTCACTGGCCATAAATTGAAAATAAACATTTAAAAATTGAATACATGCCAAAAAAAAAAAATATGTTGTTTCCGTCTATCTACCGACTGCCATTTTCCCAGGACGTGGAGCCAGAGGCTCACGCTACCTTTCTTGAGACAAAAAGAAAGCGCGTGAGAGAAATTGATTTGCAAGAATTACAGAGGTGTGAGGAACACACTAGCACATAGCTGAGTCTTTCTCCTTGTTGGAATCAGAAGGAATGAAATAATATAAAAGAGAATAACTTTCTCAATGTGCAATTCGATTTCATTAATGGTCTGTTTCTACGCTTTTATTCCCTCATATATAAAAAAATGGAGATGATAATAGCACCTTCCGCAGGTTTGGGATATAGGATGGGGAAAATAATGTGTGTCAGGCTCTTAGCACAGTACTAGGCATATAGATGATGCTCAAGAAATATTAGCTATAATTTAAAATATTCAGTATACGCTCAAGACTCACATTCTTCTTGTTTATGGGGAAACACAGATGGGCTTCTTGTCATTTAAATTTTCCATATCCATGTTGAAATTAGAAGAGGACTCCTTTAGAAAGGACGTTGTGATGGTCTAGAGTAGAAATTTAACTTGTTAATAGAATTTTTTTTTTTTTTTGAGACAGTCAAAGAGTAGTAGAATCACAGTTCACAGCAACCTCAAACTCTTGGGCTTAAGCAATTCTCTTGCCTCACCCTCCCAAGTTGCTGGGACTACAGGCAGTGGCCACAGCACACAGCTATTTTTGTTGCAGTTGTCATTGTTTAGCTGGCCTGGGCTGAGTTGGAACCCACCAGCCTCGGTCCATGTGGCTGGTGCCATAACCACTGTGCTACAGGTGCCGAGCCTGTTAGTAGAATTTTTTAATTTTAACATTTCTGGACTAAATACCAAAATAAGATCATTTAATGTTGCAATTCAGAAAACAAAAGCCCCCAAATGAAGGCCTCAGAAGCAAAATTTCTCGACCTTCTCCTGCCTTCCTGCCTCTTAGTCCCATTCTCCCCTGAGGGAGCCGTAGAAACTGGACTCCCTGTCCCCCAAAGCAGGTCACAGAAACCAGGAACCCCTCTCCCCAGAGCCAGCCACAAAACTTAAAATTATTCTATGTCAAAACTCACCATAAACAAATTACCTGACCTGCCTTGTGTGACTGTAAGTCATAAGACCCCCATGCAGAGGGGGTCTGGCCTCACACTCAGAAGGAAGGAACTCAGGGAGGCCAAGAAGAATCTAAACAGATAGCCTTGCCAGGCTTAGTATTAGATCAAACCTCTTTGTCCAGTCGTATTTCTACACTGCTGTCTATACTTTAATGAACCTAAGCAATTTCCCCTGTATTTGGGGTTCTTCCTTCTGAAGGCTCCTGTGTATACACATTGAATGAATTTGTATGCCTTTTCTCTTACTAATCAATCTGCCTCATGTTGCATGATTTTCAGCCAACCTCTAGGGGGCTAAGGACCTTGGCCCCCATGTTACTAAAAGACAATCAAAAACTAGCGCTCCTTGTTTGGGGGCTTCCGTGATTCCAATCTGTTACTATTCACTCTCTGTGCCAAGGGAGACCACGTCTTCTCTCTCGGCTTCTCTCTCTGTCCCCGTCACTCAGACTGTCTCTCTCTCATACGCACACACAAACACAGCCCGCAACCTCAGTGAACGCTCAATTAATAGTTCCACACTGTAGAAGTCTTCTGTAACTATAGACAACTGTTACTTGAAACTGTCTCTCATTTGAAACTATCTCCTTTTCAAAACACCATATAACAGAAATACCAAAATACATGTGACACTCATCATTTCTCCGGTTCAGTAAGATAAACTTTGATTGTGCTGAAAACAATTTCTAGTAGCAAATTAAAGAAAACGTCTTAGTAAATTTGAATGAAGGAAAGCTTCAAAAAAAAAAAAAATAGAACCAGAAACTTCTAGAAATAATGAGATATGTGCTCCTGGCGGAAAAAAAATCTAAAGCTTACTACATTAATATCATATCTTTTTCTTCCACTGACACAAGCTGTTAATTAATCACGTATTTTGGCCTTGAAAACAATAAAGAACAAACAACATAAAAAGAGGATGCTGTCAAATCGTCAGCAATACATCAAGCACAATGCTTTTTACATTTTCATCAGATCCTTACCATCTATCAAATATGTTAATATTTATGGAGTGTTTATGGAAGAAATCTGCTAGAACTAATAAATAATAAAGCTAATATTTCTAAAAAGAAGGATCTCACATTAGTTGCCCATAATATACTGCAGCAATTTAAAAAACAGAAAACCAGTAAGCAGACAGATTATATTTCATCATTTAGAATATCTGACTACCCCTACAGTACTTTTTTTTAACTGTGAAGTAAAATGTTTTGACAACTCCAACTTCTAGGAATCTTTTCATCAATCTGTATAAGGTTGATTAGGTGATTAGATATATACGGCAATTCACCCTGAGTGATTTTCTTTTTCTCTGATTCGAGCTTACGATGTTATATTTGCTAAAATATTATTCAGGATTATAGTTTCCTGAATTTCAAACCGAGACTGGTTTCAAATATTTCAAACTGAGACTGGTTTTCTTGCTTTGTACTCTTTGACCAGGTTTTAGTATTAGGATTATGCAAACTTCTTAACATTGATTGAAAGTTACTTCTGTTTTGATTACTAGGTAGCACGTTGACTGAATATTCACTGGCTTTGCCCAAGTAATGCAAATTCTTCTACTGGTCAAAAATTCCTGGAAAAGGGAGTGGAAATATAATGTTTAAATTGTTTTCAACATAAAAAGATAACAGAAATAAAAATACTGAAATGTGTTGATACAGACTTTTTCCATAGTAGAGTAGTGACCAAATGATAAAGTATTTCATTATTTACCAGCAGATCTGGTCTCTGGTTAACTTTAGTTTTTCTCTTCTTTGATTCAAAAATATAGTTTCTCTTTCTCTGGTTTCCCTTTTTGAAGTCTAGTTTCAGTGACAACCAATTCCTAGGAATAAGGGAGTTAGTTTTCTGGTCAAAACTCAACGTTGTCAAGCCTCTGTCTTAATAACTGAACTGGACTAAATTGCAGAGCTAATGTGATTGTATCTACTGAGATTTGTGAGTTACACAGCTTTAAAAAAATCACTATTTGGCCCCAAATACTCCTCTCATGAACACATATTACCTATAAGTAGCTGAGAAAGGAACAGTAATTTTGAGACCAGCCGGTACTTACATTGTTTTTGTTTTTGTTTTGGGTTTTAGACTTTAATAAAGAACTTGCCAAATTGTTTTACAAATGCATTGCATTTGTTTTTATTGATTTGAGTAAAATATCAGTTTTGTGAGTTTTTTGTTGTTTCAAAATTATACTAGAGTTAAGTATTTAAAGTGGGTTTCTCATAGATAGCATGTACTGGATAGTATTTTTAAAATTCAGTCAATTTCTTTTAATTGGTGTATATAGATTATTTGCATTTAGGGTAATAATTAATATGTCAGGACTGAAGTTTGTTCCAAATATGTTCATGAATATTATTTCAAGGTATTAAGGTGAGATTGCAAGTCAGGAAAAAGTCCTCTGACCAATCAAATAACAACTTTATACTGAGTGATAAACTACAATGTGCATCATTAAAGTAGCCTTCACCTAGCCATACCCTGATATTACACTCTCAGCTCATATCGTGAGATGCTTCAAGAAATTACTAGACAAACCCACTACTTCATTTATTATACAGAGTTATTTTTAATATATACTTCAGTGCCCCCTCTATAAATGGCAAAGCAAAATAATTTCAGAAATATTATTTCAGGCAGCACCTGTGGCTCAAGGAGTAGGGCGCTGGCCCCATATACTGGAGGTGGCAGGTTCAAACCTGGCCCCGGCCAAAACTGCAAAAAAATAAAGAAATAGTATTATTTCACTCTTTTGTTTGAATTCCAGAAATCTCATCATCAATTTTTAATCTTAAAATTATAATGTTATAATTAATTTACTACCTCTATACCTCATGTTATTGTGACCTTCTATTTTATTTCCTGTGTTATAAACGCCACGAGACTGTCATCATTATTGCTTTAAGCAGTCAGTAATCTTTTACATATACTCATATACGTATCCTTTTGAGAGTTCTTTGTTGTTTCACACAGTTCCATCCTTCCAACCGAAAATATTTCCCTTCAGCCTGAAGAACATTTATATCCTTTCACCTGCTGGAAACATTTGCATGGTTTCAAGGTTTTGGTTATCATGAACTAAGCTGTTATAAATGTTTGTGATCTTTCTTGAGACTTATTTTCTTTTCTCCTGAGTAAATACCTGGGAGTGGAAATGCTGGGTCTTATGATAAGCAATTGTATGTTTAATATATCAGAAAGTACCCAAGGGTTGTCTAGAATTTTTGCACCATTTTACACTCCCTCCAGCAATGTAAGAGCATTGCTATTGAACAGAATCCTTGCCAAACTTTGGTAGTGTTAATATTTTCAATTTTAGCCATTCTAATGAATTGGTGATTTTTATTTACATTTTCCTAATAACTAATAAAATTGACCAACTTCTCATGTATCTATTAGCCATTTGTATGTATTCTTTTGTTAAGTGTATGTTGAAATACTTTGCCCATCTTATATTGGATACTTCTTATTATTGAATTGTATGAGTTTATATTCTGGATCAAGTTCTTTGTCAGATGTTCTATGATTATTTTGCTTAAGTCTGTATTTTGTCTTTAGACTTTAACAACAGTATCTTTTGGAAAGCAAAAATGTCCCCTTCACTTTCGAAGAATTTCTTTGCTAGGTATAAAATGATAAATTGGCAGATTATTTTTTTCCATATATTGAAGATGTTATTCTATTATCTTTTGACTTCCATAGCTCCAACTGAGAAGTCAGCTGCCATTCCTAAATGTTATTTTGGAGGGTCATGCGTCCTTTATTCTGTCTGCCTAAAGATTTTTTTTTTTCTCTTAATCTTTGTTGGTTTCAACAGATTGACTGTAATGTAGTAAAGTGTTATTTTCTTGGTAGTTATCTTGCTTGGACTTTGCTGAGCTTCTTGAAGCTGTGGATTGTTAACTTTTATAAAATTTGGAAAATTCCTTAGTTAATAAAGATACTTTATTGTTACTTCTGTTTTCCATTTTCTCTTTCCCCTCCTTCTGAATTTCCAATAACATATATGCTATTGACAATGGTCCATGTTTCTGTTCTTGTTTGTCTTTTTTCTCTCTGTGCTTCAGTTTGGAAGATTTCTTTTAACCTGTCTTCTAATTTACTAATTCTTTTTTCTACTGTTTCCGATGTGCTATGAAGTCCATTTATTAAGTTTCTAATGTATATCCAGATAATCAGATATTGTAGATTCCAATTAGAATCCAAATAATTCAGATATTGTATTACTTAGTGCTAGAGAGCCCATTTGGTCCTCTCTTAGACATTTTATTTCTCAATTTAAATTGTCTATCTTTACATCCATTTCTCTACATCTTTCTTGCTTCTCTTTCAGAGGTATCCAACTTTTTTTTTTTCTGCTGCACAACAAAAGAATGTTGTCTTGGGCCACACATTAAATACATAAATACCAATGGAAGCTTATGAGCAAAGAAAATTTCCATGCATACTTTTCATGGTATCTGACCCCACAAATAAGCACAAAAAGCCCTCATGAAATCAGTATCAGGGGTCACAGGTCAGACACTCATGCTTTAACCTATCTATGACCACTATTTTAAAGTACCTGTTTGCTGATTCCAAGTGTGAGTCTGTTTCTATTGGCTATTTTTTCTATTGATTGTGGATATCATTTTCCTGCTTCTTCTCATGTGTCATATTTTGATTATCTGTCATACACTCACATGAAAGAACTTGCAGACTGTATTTAATATTAAAGCATCTCCTTTCCATTGTCAAAGAGGTTGGTTATGGGGCTGATCAACCCCATAGCCTTGATTCAACCAGGAATTGAGCTAGGTGATGGCTGACTTGCTACTAAGTTAGTTTTAGTCCCCCTCTGATTTTATTGTCTTAAAAGTAGAGAGAACTGCTTCATGTTTAGTAATGACTTTTTTTTTTCATTGAATTTTTACTTCTAGGCACTGTGACTTGGTGAGTGGTTTCACCTGCCATTTCCAGCTCAGTTACCAGGCTTTCTTACTATGCCAATTCCCAGCAAAAGTCCTGTACAGGAAAATTGTGAAACAAAGAAAACTGGTTTCTTGACCCAGACCACTTTATTAACCATATCATCTTAATTTGGTTTATTTGTATTGACTTTCCCCAGTTATCCTATCTTATTATCTGTATTTCTCAGGGCCCTGATTTCTTTGAATTTATTTTATTTCTTATATTTAAGTTGCTTCAAATGTTTGTTGACTCAGATAGGGCCTAAATATATAAATAAATGTAGTTAAACTAAAATTATTACATTAATTATATCAGACCAACGTGTGTTCTTAAGATCTTCAATCTTCTCTGAGAAATTGTATTTAAGGATACATTTTTAAAATCATTCTTGATTTTTCTAGATTATTGTTGGAGCCTCAAGAGTGACACAAGGACCAACATTCAATTTATATGTAAAATCTATAGTGGATGGGCAGTTGTTGGCTACTGAATTAAATTAGCTTTTCTAAGCCAGTCTCTTTAATGAGAAAAATGAAGGAAATACAATGGGACATTTAAAAACTAATAGAAATTTTGAATATAATAACTACTGACAAAAGTCAATTTAAAACTCTCTTAAAAATTTTAATAGAAATAAATGAGAATGTTCAAATGACAGGCACCCAAAGGACATTTGTTAAGTTTAACTGTTCCATTACTCCCAAGTATTTTCCCTGAATCAAAGAAAAATTTTGCAACTTTAGAAAAAGTTCTATAAATAATGATCCCTGAGTTTATCGACATATAAAGAAGAACTAATATTTTTTCCTGTGTGTTCGTAAACATCCTTTTGCCATCACGTAGTCCCACAATGCATAAAGAATCATATGTCCATGTTGTATTACATGGAGAAATTATGAAAATTCAGAGCAAAAAGCTCTTTTCAATTAATTAAAGAGGTTTTATAAGGAAGAAGGAGCATTTATTGAAACTCCACAATCCACATCTCCAGGACACCTCTTTTAAAATCACCATCTTACATTTCTAGTTTTTTCCAAGGCCTATAAAGTCTGATGATACTTATAAAATTTTCAAAGATCACATACTAAAGGGGAAAAAACGACTTCAAAATCCAGCGGGATTCATTTAAGAGCAAAGAGAGCTTGCCATATATTTCCAACTATGTTCAAGTGTTCTCAATACTGTCCAAGTAAAATTTTGCCAGATTTCCATTTCAGAATAGGGAAAACTGGAGTTGCAGGGGGAGGTGAAGTATATAGGGCAGTGATTCTGAAGATGGTCTTCATGAAAACCCATCAAGTTTCATGAACTTCATGAAAATTTTTGTCTGCTTGGAATTCAAACACAGTAACAGTAAACTTTTCCCCTGCCAGTAATTGCTTAAGCACTCAGTTGTTTACATTAAAAGGAAGTCCAGTATCTTCTTGTAAATGCTTCAATTCAGTTGTCTATGAGAATCAGGCACTTATTTGGAAACATGGGAGAGTCAGATAAATCCTTTTGCCACTTGGAAACAGGAAACACAATATCACTCTTTCTTTTATTTTATTTTCTTCTTCTTTTTTAGACAGGGTCTTGCTCTGCCTCCCAGGTTAGACTGCAGTGGTGTCATCATAGTGCATAGCAACCTCAAACCCATGGGCTCAAATGATCCTTCTGTCTTAGCCTCTTAAGTAACTGGTACTACAGGCGCCTGCCACTTCATCCAGACAATTTTTCTATTTTTTGTGAGACAAAGTCTCACTGTTGCTCAGACTAGGCTCAAATTCTTGGGCTCAAGTGATCCTCCTGCCTCAGCCTCCCAAAGTGCCAGGATTATTAATGTGAACCACCATGCCTGGACACAGTTTTAGTCTTGAATGTCTATCCTGCATGATTGTATACCTATCTTGCAGTCAGGTAGTGCAAGATATATATATAGATATAGATATAGATATAGATATAGATATAGATATATATAACACCAAGCTCACAGGGGATCTTGCCTTATAGTGAGTTACACCTACAGACCTCATGTTGGATTATCCAAGTTTATTGGACAGATTCTAGTAATATTGCCCCATAGAGAGGATTGTGTCTATGAAGTGCTCTAGAGTCTGATTCTCTTCCAGGTAGCCTGATGGCCAAAACACCTCTTTCCTCACTGCAGGTTCTTTGGGAGCAACAGCATCTGCCAGGCATGAAGAAAGCCTGCAAATATCTACTCCAGGAAAGCGCCTGCTTGCATATGTTTATATAACCACAGCACACCTTCAAGAAGAGGTTTTCTGCATCTATCTAGACAAGGCAGTGGCTAAAAATTTCACCTATAAGAGAATCCCAAATGCTCTTTCATTTCAGGGATGACTCCTCTTAGAATACAGTAAGAAGAAATTGGCCTTTGATGTTCCCACTCTTCCCTTTCCCAACAAGGCTTTGTTCCGCAGAGTTCTGCTTTGGCCCTCTTCCCTTCTCAGTCTATATACTCTCCATAGTCAGTTCCATCTGGTTCTGTTCAATGCGTGTATGTGGATTAATGGCCAAATCTCACTTTCCAGCCTAGATCACTGTCCTCAGCTTCACATGTATGCACTTAACCCTTCCAGATACCTCCACCAGAATATGTCCCAGATATTTCAAACTCATCACGAATGAACTCATTGTTCCCATCCCCACACTTGCTCCTTCCCCTGTATTTTAGGGTACCCATCCATCATACCAAGACTCACTCATGGCCTAGCCAGAACCCCAGGAGGCATCCTTGATGGCCACCAGGCCCTCATCCCATCAATTCAATGTCCTGAATATCTCTCAAGCCCTCTCCTCATCCTCAGACCACTACCATTCCACTTTATAAGCTGCCACTGTCTCTCATTTGGATTACTCCAAAAGCCTCTTACTTAGTGACAAAATCACCCGGTTTATCTTTTTGAATTTTTTTTTCTTATTTTTTAAATTTCAGGTTGGTTTGTCCCTTTTAAATCAATTTTCCACTTTGCACACAAGATGGTCCTTCCAAAAGAAAATCAGACCTCTCCACCCCTCCCTAACAATCTCCATGATACCTAAAACTTGTTATGAATTCCCTAAGGATAATGTGCAGACTTTGTAATGAATTTTCCACAAAGCATTTTGAATTGGTTCTTGCCTCGTTCTCTCATATTGATACTCTCTCTCTCTCCACCTTTTCTCTCTCATCACCCTCACCCCTCCACCACTTGGCCCTTTCAGCTGTTAAGTCTGTCTGGGTGTTCCCTGTTCCCAGTAACAAGAATGAGTACCAGGATAGAGTGAAGCTGATGACAGCATGAACACAGATACAGAGCAAATTGCCTATACAACATTTATTGCAAAGCAAAAGTACTTCTCAAAGGGAGAGACAGGTCATTCTTAACCCCAAAGTTGGAGCATAGTCTTTTGTATGCTTACTAGTTTGTCCCGCCTTTCTCCTGAGAGGATTGGTTGCTGTTTCCCGCATTTGGGCTGATTGACAGGTTCAGGTTATGTAACAGATTACAGTGCAGGTTACCTAACAGGTTAGGTGATAGAACAGTTCCTTACTATACATGTGTCCTCCTAGAATCCTTCATGAAAACTCTACCCATGCTATACTAATTAGATGGTCAAAAGTCCCTAGGAACTCCTTACTGTGTATGTTCCTACCAGGAAACAGTTCCTAGATGCAATTTGGTTCCCAATCTCCACCCTTAGCCACTTCCTTGCCATCTGTTTGCTCTCCACCAAACCTAACATGGCCACATTACAATCCCCTCTCACATGGAGTCCTCTGCCACATGTTGTTCCTTTGGTGAAAGCACCTTTCCTCATCCTTAACCAACTCTTACATGTCATTCAATGCCCATCTTAAATGTCACTTCCCATAAGAAACCCTGTCTACCTGCTTAGATCTGGCTAGATGCCCCTTCTAGACCGAGGTATTTCCCTAATCAAAGCATTTGCCCTCTTGTATTAATTGTTCATAAAAATCTGCTGGTCCCATATTACGTACCAGGCAACAGAGAAATACAAGAGATAACAAAACACAATCTCTTATCATATGAAGAACACAGTCTAGTGAGGGAACTTACTAGCACAAAATTACTAAAATATAATGATGGATAGTTTGTTTCATCCACAAGAATGTAAGCTCTCTAAGGTCAACAACATACCTGCATTTGTTTCCTGAGGCTGCCGTAGCAAATAACCATAAACGTGGGGGCCTAAAATAACCAGCATTTATTCTCTCATAACTTTGGAGGCAGAACCTGAGCGGGGCCCTGCACCCTTGGGAACCTGTAGGGCAGACTCCACTCCCTGCCTCTCCCAGCTGGTGGTTGCAGCATCGCTTGGCTGTGGCTGCACCACTCATCTCTGTCTCCATGGTCACATCACCAGCACCATTCTGTCAAAACCTCTGCCTCACTCTTAAAAGGACACTTGTCATTGGATTTGGACCCACTGGATAAGCTTTTCTTCTCAAAATCCTTAATTCCATCCTTTACCTTATAAGGTAGTATTCACTGCTCCAGGGAATAGGACCTGTCTTTTCTTTGGCCCACTGCACCTTTCTTGCTCATAATTGGCACTCATTTCATATTGACTGAACACAAGCACGAATGTCCCTATCTCCTTTGGCAGCCAGCCTTTATTTTTTGTCAGCATCCTCATGTGCTGTTGCTTTTCTGACCAACACACTTGGTCTTGTCTCTGTTTACTTATGGACAAGCTACTGTTCTCTCTACCCAATTAAAAAAATGCCCTAATGAAAGTGACCCGAGATTAGTGAAAGACATTGGCCAATATTAACGCATTCAGGCCAAGGTGTTCTCTGACCACTTCCATGAACCATGAAGGCAGGGATGTCCCAAGGGCAGGGCAATGGGAATGACCCGTGTCAGGTTAGACGTTAAAAATAATAGTCACAGGATGAGTGGCTCACACCTACAATCCTAGCACTCTGAGAGGCCAAGACTGGTGGATTGCCTGAGCTCAGGAGTTCAAGACCAGCCTGAGCAAAAGTGAGACCCTGTCTCTAAAACTAGCCAGGTGTTGTGATGGGTGCTTGTAGTCCCAGCTACTCAGAAGGCTGAAGCAAGAGAATCTCTTGAGCCTAAGAGTTTGAGGTTGCTGTAAGCTGTGAGGCCACAGTGCTCTACCCAGGGCAACAGAGTGAGACTCTGTCTCGAAAAAGAACAAACAAACAAAAAACCAACAACTGAACTGACTGAAAGTTGGGTTGGGATTATTTTTTTTCATACCATCATGCACCAGTAAGTCTAAACAACATCAGTGACAAATACTCTTCTCTGAACAAAAAAATTCTTCTCTTAGTCTAAGTTCTAAATAGTTGCTGCATTATCTGTTAAGTTTTAATGATATATAGGTAAGCTTCATATTTGCTTACATTTTATTACCGTACCTTACTAAATACTGCATACTATGTGCAAATAATTCAGACAACTCCAAGTTCTGGAGTGGGACCCCATCCCATGAGAACTCAGCTACAAGGTATGTCTCAAGAGGCTAATTTTATAAAGTCCCTACAGTTTGTGGTATGTCACTCTGTGGTGTGACATTCCTGCATCTATATGGTAGATTTAAAATAAACAATGATAGTAAATGTAAAGATGGGAAAATTTAGTCACTTCAGTTCTGTCACTCTTTTAAACCAATAAGAGTCTTTATTTGTATTTAAAAGAATGAAAACAGTACAAATGGCCAGGTGTAATTTTTTGCCTGGTAAAAAGCAAAGTGTGGTTCCCATGTGAAATGTTTTACTGAACTGGAAAACAAAATCTTCAAAATTGAAATTTATTCTTTCATTCTATTGTTTTAAGCTAAAAGACAAGTAAAAAATGATTATTACTGATGATTCTATAATTATTACTGAAAATATGGTTGTAGAGTGAAGACGGATTTTTTTCAATGTGTTTAAAAACACAAGGTACACCATTAAATATATAAGACCTGCCTATAAACTGGAAATTTTGGCTGCTATATACCTGACACTAAGTGCTTTGCATGTGTTGCATTATTTAACTTACATAATAACTTGATAACATGGAAACTTTATTATTACCGTGATTTCCATTTTGCGGACATGGTTGAGGATACTGGGGGTAAAGATGACAGGGAAGCGGGGCTGAGGACCCAGGCAGTTACAAGGCTGTGCACCTCTCAGTCACTCATGCTAAAGGTAATCATCACAAGCTACACTTCAGCCAGCTTCAGAGGTAATCTTTTAATCCGGAAAGCAACCCTGTAGCGTGATTAGCATCCTTCCCATACCACACATTTAGGAAACTGAGATTCGGAGAAGCTCAGTAAGCAAGGATGTGCTATGTGGGTGGCAGAAAGGGGGTTCGTTCGGACCCTGCCCTGCCTGGCCCTGCGTCCTTTTCTGTTCCCGCTGTCAGGTCACCTCTTTCCCATCCAGAGGTCGCATTTGCTGATTGAGTGCGGCCCCATTCTTCTTTCCACCACAGCCAGGAAAGAGAGAAAGAGGAAGAGACCATCTTGCCGGTGCAAGGAGCTTGTGGGAGGAAGGGTTGACGCTCTGGGGCAATGTCAGAAGACTAGGAGTTAATGCAGTGGAAGGGAAACTAAGGCACAAGTACGGAGCTTCCAAGTGCAACAGCTAGACAGAGGAGTAAGCATTTTCTTGATCTCTTGCAGACAAACCTCCCCCCCAGAGGAGTAATGTCATACCAGTCACACTGAAGCAAGGAGGTGACTGCAGCTGTCAGGTGTAAGCACGGCGGGAACAAGTCAGCCCAAACAGGACCCCATCCACCTCTCTCTCTCCCTCCTTCCCTCTCTGCTCCAGACTAAAGACTGTTGGCTTTAGTCTGGAGCAGAGCCTCCTCAGGTGGCCAGGCTAACATCCCACCAGCTGCATAACCCCAGCAGATCAAACCCTTCGCTCCTGTTAGCACCAGCCGAATCCCCAAGGCTAACTTTTAATGTCCCGGCTTGGGTCACATGTCTGCCCCACAACAATCAGGGCAGGGGATGCGAAAATCCTCATTTGTTGAATCTGAGTTATGTGCCCACCCTTGGTGCCATAGAGCAGAGTAGCGCCCCTGAACTGCAAGTTCTGAGCCAGCAAAGACGTCCTACTATTTCCAGAAGAAAAGAGAATGGGAGTTGTGCAGGCAAAACAGCAAAATCCTGGGGGTTCACCAGGTGGTGATCGTAATCGCCAGACATGGAATTCCTTCTCAGCCCCCTCTGACGTGTCCTTCTGTGCTCATGTCCCCTGTGTGGAGTCTGCCATCTGGCCTCTCACCCATGGTGCATTCTTGGGATCATACCTCTCATCAGAAACATCTAGGTGTCTGTCTAGGGCCACCTGGGACCAGTCTTCCCAGCCACACAGATATTACTACTCCAAAGAACTCGGCTTCTTCTATACTACAGGATGGGGACCATTCACGTGGTGACACATTTCCCCTGGTCATTAACCGCTGAGCTAGCAATAACTGTAGCGGCACCTTCTCCTCTGTTAGGAAAGCGTATGGGAATGCCAGCCACCAACGGCAGCGTCAGAGAATGGATCGCATTGATTCTTCTCTCTCCTCTTTGAAGGCATTTGAAACCGATCATGACAAACAGGGCTGTCTAAGTAAACAGTCACAGGACCCTTTAGTCATTTTGTCACCTCCTGCATAGTCTTTCTTTACTTTTTTTGGGAAAAAAACAGATTTATTTGGATAAATTATAGCACTCCACGTAACTTCATGCAATTTAGCTAACTCCAGCAGGCGTGGTATTCTAACAGGGAATACACTCATTAAATAGAATCATCAAATATATAATCTTGGAAAATTCTAGTGAAATTTCTATACAATTAATTCAATTCACTGGATTGAACGCTTCAGTTATTTATTTATTTAACTTTTGGGTTCATTTGAGGGTGCAAAGAATCAGGGTACAGTGTTTGTGTTTGTTCAGTGTAGTCCCTGTTGTAGTTTTGCCCCACCCCCAGGAGGTGGGCCACGTACCCCCACATTGCACCCATTAAATGGGCACCCCCTCCTCCTCCTCCTCCTTCTCTCCTCTGCCTCCATTTGATCAGGCAGTCATACACCAGGTAGCATTTCTGTCTGTGCCTTTCTTATGTCAATATTCCAAAGCTGTAAATGCAAATGCCTTTTGGAGCAGGGCAGGCCATGTAAGGAGTGAGTCAGGCCAGAGAGTAAGGCAAGAGGGAGTGGTGGGGACGGTGGTGAACCTGACAGCACATATCCTAACACAAAGAAGTAGCCACGACTTAAGTGAAGCTGGCTGTTGCCATGAGGGAATACAGAACAGGTGTTCTTAATTCAGCTGATATTTCTCAAGGTAAGTCTGAATTTTTCATTATCAAGTAAAACATTCCAAATTCTAAATATTGGCAGCAAAGGCCGGCTCTGGTGGCTCATGCCTGGAATCCAAATCCTAGCACTCTGGGAGGCCAAGGTAGGTGGATTGCCTAAGCTCAGGAGTCTGGGGCCAGCCTGAGAAAGAGCAAGACCCTATCTCTACTAAAAAGTAGAACACTAGTCAGGCATTGTGGTGGGCACCTCTAGTCTCAGCTACTCGGGAGGCAGAGGCAGGGAGATCACTTGAGCCCAGGAGTTTGAGGTTGCCATGCGCTAGGATGACACAGCACCCTACCCAGGGAAACAGAGTGAGACTCTGCCTCAAAAAAAAAAAAAAAAATATATATATATATATATAGAGAGAGAGAGAGAGAGACAACAAAAATATAGTTTTCATTTCATGTATTTACTTATCTTGGATGAGACACAACCCACCCCAAACAAAGTACACCTACGGGCTCCATCTACCATTTTGCAACCTTTGGTGTCCGTGCATTGCCCCGCACCACAAATGTGCACTCTTGAAAAGACAGGAGAACTGGGCATTTTTCTGCAAACCCCAAAATGCTTTTCTCAGGGTGGAACTCATGGCAAGCAGTCAATAAAAAAGAGAAATAAAGTGAGGCTTGCTGACAGATGTTGGAGCACAGCGCACGCTGCAGCAGCCACCATGAGGGCGTCGCCTCAGTTTGGATTTGTTTTCAAGGATGTCAAATGACCTCGCCAAGACTCATTTAACCACAGTCTGCCATTCTGCAGAAGCTGCCTTTCCCAGCCTGAGAAGTTCACGTGAATAAAAGTCACCAAAACAGTCCCTGCCTGGAGGATGCAGCGGGTCTGGAGCCTCTGATTGAAACTCTCAGCCTACAAAAGCTGCTCATGGCACACACCCCGTTTTTCTCTCAGCCTCCTCTCATCTTCTGTAGAGAGCCCTAATCAGCAGTAGGTACGAACCAATGAGATTTACATAGGATTTTAGCAAATCTTGGAAGCTATTCTTCTACTGAGTTTAGCAGTAGCAGAGTTTAGCAATAGCAGAACAGAGAACTGATTTTATGTGTCAAAAGTATATTTACGGAGGTAAGCGTCTTCAGCCAAGCATACATAAGGTAGCCCAGCTGGCCGGGTCTACCTAGGGGAGTGGGGAGCCTGCCACCTTCTGATTTCAAGATCGTTCTTTTATAAGTACCCCAGGAACCAAGAGCGCTTCATCTTTCTCTGCTGCACCCCTTTTTAATAAAAGGATTTGTTCCGTAAAATTCAGATTCAGTCTCAAGGATCCAGAAGGCCACAGGTTCCCCTCCCCTCATGAGTGACTGGGAAAACCAGAGGCCGATATGAACGGAAGTCTGAGGCAAAATTTATGCCAGCTGGTTGCTCCTGCCCATCTCCAGCTTTAGAATTAAAGTCAGCGCAATGCTTTTGAGCATTTGAGGACGGCAGGAGGGTGAATCAAGATCTCTGGGTGAGACAAAGCCATCTACCCGTCTACCCTCCTGCACTGCTCCAATTCACTGTTTACTGATCCAATGAAGAAGAGGTTCCTTCTGCGTCTGCACCTTACATGTCACGCAGCGCTGTCTATCTCCATGTCAAAACAAGGTCAGCAAGCCAGCTGAGAAAAGCTGGATGCCCTGGGGAGAGTTTCACCTTACCCAGGTGGGAAAGGGTTTCACAAAGTCCTTGACTAAGAAAGGGAAATAAAGGGAACGTGTCCCAAAGAGGGTGAAGCCCATTCTGAGCCCAGGACAGCAGCAGAGGTGTGATAATACTTCCTCCTGATTGACTGACTCTTTCCTTATTACTCTGTCCTTTATTTGTTATATCATTTGATTATCAAAACAAGAGAATTACGATGTTTTTTGTTTTCTTTTTTCACAATGAGAAGTTGGCATAGAGAAGATAAATGGTGATATTAGAACTGTGGACTTGGAGGAGTCTTTATTTAGACCCCATTAATCTTCATCTGCTTTGTAAGTGTTGGAAACTGACGCCTGGCGAGGATAAGTGGTCTGCACAAGTTCAGTGGGTAATTATTGACAGAGACCAGGCTAGAATCTAGGCTTTCTAACTTGTGGCACCTCATTCTGGCTAAGTGGTTGCGAAGCTGCCCAAACAAGATTTCCTTACTTGCCTGGGTGCCCAAACTACTGTATTCTATGAGTTAGTCTGTCATTATCTCAACTCTAACAGATAAAGGGGACAAACAGAATCCAAGGCAGTGCTGTCAAGAGGTCTTTAAGGTCTTATAAATCTTAAGTAAATTATCAAAGGAAAGGCAATGTAAATCAACTGAATGCCTTAAATAAGAAATTTCAAGAACTCCCTCCTCCTCGTTCAATCTCATCCCTCTAATACCGACAAAATTCTGCTAAGTATGGATACCCAGCAGACCAAGATTAATGAATAGACCAGGATTACTTATAATTGACCTATTCATTGTTCCTGTGCAGATGGGTCTACTAAGTATGTGAAAACAATTTGTTCTCTTAAATAGGTTATACATT
The DNA here is from genome assembly GCA_963574575.1 of Galagoides demidoff. Taxonomy (NCBI): domain Eukaryota; kingdom Metazoa; phylum Chordata; class Mammalia; order Primates; family Galagidae; genus Galagoides; species Galagoides demidoff. The sequence goes on along the minus strand of CAUYQV010016795.1, from coordinate 21,604 downwards.
CCCTACCCTCAATCCTGTTTACACTATTAATTTGCTTAGCAAACCCTTTTTTCCATATGTAGTACAGAGGTAAACTTCAGCCCCAGCCAGAGAGTCTGAATTATTCATATCTTCTAAATTAGCAGGGTCCAGATTAATGAGCTTTTACTCTACTTTTTATCCTCAACTCCCTTCCCTTGGGGCCTCAAGTCCCTGTTCCCTTTCTCTCTCCCTCCCGATTGTAATAAGCTATGTCCCCTAAGTGACACCCCTGTGAAGGGGCACCTGGCTACCGTGTCACTAGGGCACTCTGAAAGCACAATGACAAGAGAGGCAAGTGGTCACAGAGATGGAGATTTCGCATGACGCCACTGTTGGCTCAAATTCTCTTCAGTGAGTAGCTTTTGAATGCTGACACCTAACCTAACTTCCTTCTCTCCTACCTATAATCTTTTGAAGCACGGGAATACCATGAAGCCATCAGCTAATGGGACAGGTCCAAGGGACCCCTTGAAGGTCAGGTCTTGAGTGAAAATTAGAACTTCAACTTTCGTGGACAGCACAGAGGGTTGGCTGGTTTATGACCATACTCTGCTCTTGGTGTTAGCTAGACACATATATTTCAAATGTCATTTTCCATGGATGATTCACGGACAACAACACTTTCTTTCAAGAATAAATAAATAACTACAAGAAAGGATCTCACTCTTTCTCCTTTCTCTGTGCGAATGTCATCTTTACGATGCGAAAATAACTATTTTGAGATTGGTGCAATCTGTGAAAAGTAAAAGCAAAGAAATTATGTGTGTTTATCCAAGGTAAGTATGTAAGCACCAGGAATGTAAGAACATGGACATTGCCGGGGATTAGCTGGAAGCCCGTCGCCGTATGCACACTCATTTCCTCTTTTACTGCTTAATTCCCCCATGATGCCATCTGATCAGTCTTCGAATGTCCCCTGTGTCTTTGCCTTAACAATCGAGCCTGGTAGGCCATTCCACACATTTGTGATTCTCTGCATGAAAAAAAATGCTTCCTGACATCTGTTCTGAATTTGTTTCTCTTTAATTTCCATTTATGCTCCCTTATCCTAACATCTGTGTCATTCTGAAAACAGTAACTCAGACTGACGTTATCTGTGCCATTTACAATTTTATATTCCCCAGCTAGAAGTTCCTCTTAACCATGTAGTGGATGTGAGATTCTGGTTATGTTCAATTCAGCGAGTGGGGCTCAGCTGTGATTTCAGAGGGTTCAGCAGATGTGTCAGCCCCCAACCCTTTCTCAATATCTTTTTCAAAAGAGAAGCCAGGGGGTCAAATCTGGATAAACACAGTCTTTCGGCTGGAAACCTTCCCACTGATGCCTCTCCCCGAGCCCTTCAACGCTGAGGTATATTTTACTCTTAGTGTCTTAAAAGGCTCACTCATTTACTTTGCTACTAGTCACTTTCTAGCAAGATCCAGAGCCCGGGATGTTTCATGTATTCAAGAAACATTTGATGAATCAGTAGATGGGAGGATAGAATGGAAGAAAGGGAGGTTATTTTTTCCTTAGAAAACGAAGACAGAACCTTAAACTCAAAACCGATTCTAAAGTAATAACGTCCTTCATGAAATTCACATGCTTATTAACCTTATTTGGATGTTCGAAACTTCTCCACTATCCAACAGTTCCCACTCTTCAGGTACATCTCTTTCCACTGGGTTTCACAAGTTCATCCTAAGCCCCAGTCATTTACATGCGTTTTAATCATTAGGACAGAGAGCCACTTTCTCCTAGACACTATCACATTTTTTGACTTGTGATTCCCATTTCTGCACCTCCCGATTCCCTCTCTTCTTCTAAACTTAAAAGTGAAATGGACTCTGAACTCCCAGTGCTTCTGCAAGAGTTGAAGGGTGGGCAATGTTAGAAAAATAATGCAGCGATTCAATCAAGAAATGCTTATCCGTTGTGCAACTACTATGTGCCAGGCAGGCAGCCTGCTACATGCTTAGGAGTCAATGAGGAGAAACTAGTCCTGATGGGACTAGTCTAATCGGGAAGGCAGAAAAAAGCACAAAGAAGAAAATAAATCAAATTAACCTCTAATTGCACATTGTGTTGATGCTATGAAGGACGGGAGCGGGGCAGCTCTGAGAAAGAATGAGAGACAGCTGTTTTTAGATGGTGTGGTCATGGAGCAATCACAGAATAGAATCTCACAATAAATATGCAGCAAAAACAGCCACGGGCACCGTGGGTGAGGAGCTGGTGTAACATAGATGTTATCATAAGTGTGTGTCAGTGGAAGAGAGATGGGGCGAAGAGAAGTTAGCAGGCGACCTCAAACCTGGTAGAGATAGATAGACCTGTGTTCTCGGGAGTGGAGAAGCAAACCAGGCTCCTGGCTCTTGCTTGTTTTCAAATCTGAAACTATTCCTGAAACATGGCTAGAAAATTCAAAGAAGGGAGAGCCTGGTGAAGGCTGGACACGTCAAAAAAGGCTTTGAGAAAGAGAAGAAGGGATTTAAGCAAGGCTGAAAAAGAGAAGGTTAAAAAAAGAAAAGGCAACTCCATCCCTCTTCTGATCCAAGACACGACCATCTCTACCTTTGACAACAACTCCAGCCTCCCGATCTCATTTGTGAAGCCAGAGTGAAATTCCTACAGTGGCCATCTGGCAAGGCCACCTCAATGCTTAAAGCCTTCGAGGGCCCCCATCCTCCTTAGGATGGAAGCCAAACTCTCCTTACGTGATCTAGCCTCTGCATGCGTATCTACCCATAGCTCTTAAAAGTCTCCACAACACCCCTCTCCCCATTAAACTTATGTTCCATTTACACCAACTTCCTTCAGTGCCATGAAGCTCCTCCCACCTGGGCCCCTCTTTAGCCTTCCACTTGACTTCCTCTTGCTTATCCTTCAGAGGCAAGTGATGAAATTACCACTCAGGGAAGGCTTCTCTGAGCCTCCCCCGGGTCTGTGTCGGGGGCTTCTGCTGTGTGCTCACAGCCACAGTCCCCTGAGGATGCTCCATTGTAACTACCTGTTTGCCTCCCCTGGATCATAAATTGTGGAAAAACAGAGCCCATACTGGTTCTCTACTACTGGTTTCCCAAAATTAGCACAAGTCCATACTGGTTCCCCATAACTGGCCAAGTCTTCTTACAAATGAATAATGAGCAAACGCCAATTAAATTGGGGAACTGCACTGCTGAACCATAAATATCTCTGGCCAAGGGAACTAGATCTTCCCCCAGAGTGAAGATGCTATTGACTGATCCCAAGGATTATCGTTGAGATCATCTCCATTTGGAGATGAATCAGCCTCTGAAATGTAAAGATGGCCCAAACTAGAGGGCCCCCGAGAGATGATACCTACTAGCGTCCAGGAAGGAGTTAAAGGAGGGCAAGGAAATGGAGGGTGCAGGAAGGGGTGTTTCATCACTCCCCCCCCATGATGCCAGTCTTGACATCAGAACGTTCTAGAAAAGCACAGCTGCCTTTTCTCCCCTCCCCCCAAGTTATGATGAACTCTCTGCGTCAAGATTCCATTTCCCACTCTTGGAATTATTTATGTGCACCGGGCTTAAATAAAGAACCGGCTCTTTTGGAGGAAACTACTGTAGGTTCTAAAAAAAAAAAAAAATTTTTTTAAGCACTTGGTATATGGATCCTGTTTTTTAACTAAGCTCCCGTCTGTAAGTCATAGGTAAGTTTTCTATCATGGTCATATCATACTAAAGCTTATTCAGATGTGATAACATTTTCACTGCTGTATCTTGGCAACATGATTTATTCTGCAAATGCTCAGTGTTACCGTCTCACAAAGCTGTACCATCTGGGTTGAATTAATAGGCTACCCAGAGAAATAAATGAGAATGGTCTCCCGTAATTAACATGTAGGTAAAGTATATTTAACAGATTATTATAATTAATATGTCAGTTACTGATTTCATGCTAAATAGAATTGTGAACACAAGATATTAAGATTGGTTACCCTTTCTGTGTGCGCCTCCGAAAAATGCAATGGGGAAAGAAATGAGGGCATGGAGTTCAGTATCAATAAAATTGACCTTAATATTAGGAACATCAGATACCAAAACTCTAAGCAAACAGTGGCAGCGTTGGGCATTATAAACTGGGAGCAGCAAATTACTGGTTTCATAAATTCGGCGTTTATACCGGAGATGTCCGGAATATCCCAGATGTGACCCACAAAAGCATAAGAATGTGCTTAATTGACACGCAGCTGAAGGCGCCTGTCTAAAAGGAAGGAGGGAGGAGGGGGAAGGGAGGAGGGAAGTGGCGTGAAGACAAAGAAACCAGATTCGCTCCTCGTGCCAGGCCCGCTGCTCAGCACTGCATGCCAGTGAGAGTGAGCAAACCCACAGAGGAGGCCTAGAGGCGATGGGACTGCAGGGGGCATAAGCATCCAGGCAGCACTGAGGGGCACTGGATAGAGTTTTTGGTTGTCAACCCAGCACAGACAGTAATGGACAGGCGCTGGGGAACAAGGCCGCGGGGGCTGGCAAGACAAGAGAAGATGCCCCCTGTCTTTCGAGATCAATTCCTCTATCAAGATTATTAAGTTCCATTTCTTTCAAAGCTTCTGGGAAAAGGAGAGATTCATCCTGGCAGAGATTCTCACAGGATACCGAAGCGAACTGTTAACTCACGCAGCCACCAAAGCCAGTCTTTTGATAGAGGTTCATCTAGTCTTCCCACGATAAAAGATCAGATCTCTTGATACCACAGAGATCTGACAATAAAACTTTTCAAACCTACGTCTATGTGTGCACACGCGTGTGTAATGAAAGCAAGAATATGAGATTGTTTTCCTGTCTCTGGCTTTTCCTACTCACTGCAAGGAAATATTTTTCTGGCCAGTCCCATTGCCCTTTACTCCACATCACCACTCAGCATTCAGAAACTCTTTGGGAATGTCTCTATTTTCTGGTTGACTTTGAGCTCATAGGCTTGGATTACATTACACTTCTGGCTTAAACAGGCATTCCCAAGTTGTCAGTTTTCTCCAGGGGAAAATAGCAGAGCCTTCCCTGGCCTCTGAGGTGAGGCTGCATTTCTGGGGAAGTTTCTCCAGGAGATGTGCTTCATCTTTCTCCACCCAGCAGTGAGCAGAGAGGAGCACCCCACTCAGAGTGTCTGCTTCCTCGGCTCCCTAATTGATGAACAAATGGATTCCTGAATCCTCCAAGCTGAGCCTTCTTTAGGGAGTCCCTGAGGACAGAGTTCAGCACATTTCCAAAATAATCAACCCGTCGGAAAAAATGGCAGGTGGAGTCAAACAGAATATGTCTCCCAAGAATGTATCACATTAAGCACTTAGAAACTGAATAAGCAGAAGCTTCTCTATTGCTCTTTTGCTCAATATATACAATGAAGGGAGTAAATATTGTCTTAGCCCGGGGAGTGGGAGTTGTTATAGGAAAGAGGTTACTGGAGGAAAATCAGGGATAGGTTGGAATGGTTCAAGGAAAGCTCAGAGAAGCAAAGGACAGGAAGCATCTGGATGTCAGGAGAGAGTTCTGACGTGGAGGGAGCTGCCTTCTCCAGCTGTTTCCTCTGGAGCGTCATGGCTGTCTTCTCTGCTTCTTTACTTCCACCAGCTTCATTCTCTCTTTCTCTGCAGTGTGGTCTTCTGTATTCCATCTGCCCATGGGCCAGGACATGTTCCCAGGTAAGACCAAAAAGCCTGCCCTGGGGAGGTGATGTTACAACACCAACTCCCCAAGAGAGACTCTGATTGGCTGAGCCTGAGTCAGGGGTTAAATCCTGGTCCAATCAAGTGTGCGGGAGTAAAGAGCTCACATGGTCCCCTCAGGAGGGGTGGGGAAAAGAGCTCTGGAGGAGGAAGAAGGCAGAGATGGAAATGCGTTGATTGACTTCATATGATTTAATGTTCTCTCCCAATAGAGTATTGGGGCAAATGATTGCTTTTTTAAGGAAGGTTTATCTTTACCCCAACTTGGTTGATTGGTTCTGGCTTCTAAAATATCTTTTCCAATGGACCTTTTATTTGAGATGTTCTGGAGATGTGAAACCAAATTTGTACAAAGGAGCCTATCCCTAGCTTTAATGGTCCTAGAGTCACCATAAGTAGGGGTGCTGTTTGTGTTTTGGTGACCTCTTATATCTCTGATGCTGGTCACAGTGCTTGGCTAAAAAATTAGCTGTTAATAGAATAAACCAACGAAAGGTGTCAGCCCTCAGCAGCTCCATTTTGGGCAAGTATTCTTACGGATCTCCTTCAAATTCTTAACGGACAGTAGTTTCCAACTTTGGCTGTGGGCATCACAGAGGTACAACCAGTTACTGCCTGGCTGGGCAGGTGCTCGCAAACCCCAGCTGATGTCCTGCAGGTGGGCAGCACGTGTTCAGAAGGAGATGTGCACTGCTTGGGAGGCTGGCTCCAAATTTGCCACATTAAGCATAAGCCCCGCACTGCTCAAGGAAAGACAGGACTCAGATGAGCTCTCCAACATAAAGAAGGCTCTACTGGGAGTTAAACAAGCAAAGCAACCAAGAAGCCACAGGTAAAAGAGCCACACCGAGGACATCTCACCAGAATCCTTTTAATAATGTCAACAGTGGTCTCTTGTTGACTTTAAAATAGAGATGCATGTCAGACCTTGCACTTGAACTTCTAGGGATCAGTTTTATGGAAATAGTCATGTAAATAAAGATAGGAATACAAGTGTATTGGCTGCAGCAGGATTTAGAATAATAATTTTTAAAAATGGAAGCAACTAAAACACCCATCAGTCAGGGAACACAAAGCTGAATATGTATGTCTATATCTGTGTATTGTAACCATCAAAACCACAATGGTGGATCTATATGTGCCCCTGAAGTGGAATGATGTCAAGATGTACAACTCTATTTTTGTTCTGAAGTAAACTGTGTATGTAAGGTAACTATAACAGTGCTGTGTTTTATACTTGAAATTTACTAAGAGGGTAGATCTTAAATTTTCTCACCACCAAAAAGGATACTAAGGAGATGGAGAACAGTAAGAAGAAGAAGAAGAGGAGGAGGAGGAGGAGAAGGAAGAGGAAGAGGAAAGAAAATGATAACTATGTGAGGTGTTGGAAATGTTGACTGGCTTGATTATGCTGATTATCTGCATATGTATGTATCTATATGTCAAAACATTAAGTTGTATACCTTCAGTATTATGGTTTTGTCAAAAACACTGTAATAAAGCTCAAAAAAACAAAATACACTCTCTACATGTGTTATTGGAAAACTCTAAGTCCGTGGAGAAGGGCTGGGAAGATACATACCCAACTTTAACACTCATCACCTCTTGGCAGTGAGATGACTACAGCAGGACCCACTGGGGGAATTTGCGTGCTGGGCCTACTCTCTGGTTTCCATTTCTGTGATAAGTTTTTATAAGCAGGTTTTGTGATTCTCCAAATTAAAAAAAAGAAAAGAAAATGGGGGGAAATGTATTAATCACACTCCTGATATAAAGAGCCTGAGTCTCAGGCAGTAAGTAATCCATGGCAAATCACATGACAAATTTGAAATTAGAACCAATGCCATCCCATATTACCTACATAAAGCAATGAGTTTGAATGCATCATGATAGATTTAAGTTAGAGCTAAGGATTCAAACCATTATGGACTGGTGGTCATTGGGACCCACTAGTAGGGTAATTGCTAAAGTTGGTGAAATGATACAGAATGTGTTGCCTTGTGTCTTCCAGACTTAGGTTCAGATTAGAAGCTTGACCTTGATCGAGCTACCTAACTTCTGCATCTTTCAGATTATTCACTGGTAAAATTAGGGTAATAATTACAGCCACCCATGGAATCAATGTGAGAATATAAGTAAACACTACATGTTAAGTATGATGGCTGGGACTAGGTAAGTCATTGAAAGTCTTAACCAGAAAACATATACAATTCACAAGAGATCTTTTTTCATTTGTTTTTCTGAGATAGAGTCTCACTATGTCACCCTTGGTAGAGAGCCGTGGCTTCACAGCTCACAGCAACCTCAAACTCTTGGGCTTAAGTGATTATCTTGTCTCAGCCTTCCAGGTGGCTGGGACTACAGGCACCCACTGCAACAGCTGGCTATTTTTTGTTACAGTTGTCATTGTTGTTTAGCTGGCCTGGGCTGGGTTCAAACCCACCAGCTTCAGTGTATGTGGCTGGCTCCATAATCACTGTGCTATGGGCACCAAGCCTTCACAAGAGATCGTATAAAATATAAAAGACATCACCTGTCTAGATTCTTACCACATGGCTGGGTTTTTTTGGATTCTGTGAGTCACCCGAAATTACATGGAAAACTTTGTGGGAAAGAACACATGTGAATATTTCTAGGGAGGAAGGGTACAGCTTATCACATCCTTAAAGGTACTCTGAAAGGCTAAGGTTCCCTGGTTGGAGGTCACTTCTTCCTAGAGGCCACTGTTCTAAACAATGTCCCACTCAGTCAGCACAGCCTCCAGCTGAAGTCCCGCAGCTTTTGCTCAGCAGCCTCTGTGCCCCACTTTCCTGGGCCTCTCCACCCCTGCAGGGACCTTGTGGGCATGGTCTTTCGTGGGAGCTGAGTCTTCCCTGGGCCGCCCCATCCTCAATCTCACTAAGTTAGAATAAATCTAGTCTAACAATGAGTTGTTAATTTATAGATCTAGGGCTATTTCAATGTCTAGTGACAGAAAAGCGAACTCATTCTCAATGAAAAAGAATAGTACTTGCTCATGTAAACAAGGCCAGGAGCATACCTCACTTCAAACAAGGCTGAATCCAGGTGCTCAGATCATATTACCAGGAATCTGTCTCCACTTCTCTGCTTTATCGTGGGCCAATCTCATGTGGGCAGGTGATAATAACAAAGTTCACAGCTCCAAGCTCATAACCGCAGCAAAAACAAGAACTCTTCCCTACCAAGGTCCAAGATTTAGCCCACTTAGCCCACCCATAGGTCATTGACTCTCCTCTGAACCAATTGCCATACCAAGGAAGGAGGTGGATGGCTCTGATTGGCTAACCCTGGGCCTGCCTCTAGGGCTGGCTGATGGAGTCACCTACTTAGACCCTTGGGGATTAAGAGTGGCTGGAGAAAGAATGGCTTCTCAGAGAAAACCAGTGGACTGTCACCAAAGGAAGGGGAATGGATGTTGGACTGGACAGCTGTTTGTCAACCTGTTATTAGTCAACTCAAAGACACAGCCTCTCTGTTATTTTGTCTGAAACACCATAACCAAGCTGTTTGTTTTTTTCTTTCTTTCTTTTCTTTCTTTCTTTTTTTTTTTTTTTTTAGAGACAGAGTCTCATTTTGTCACCCTTGGTAGAGTGCTATGGTGTCACAGCTCACAGCAACCTCCAGCTCTTGGGCTTAAGTGATTGTCTTGCCTCAGCCTCCCAGGTAGCTGGGACTACAAGTGCCCTCTACAATGCCTGGCTATTTTGTTGTTGCAGTTTGGCCAGGGCTGGGTTCGAACCCACCACCTTCAGTATTTGGGGCTAGCACCCTATTCACTGAGCCACAGGCACCAGCCAACCAAGCTTTTTCTGATAAAAACATCCTGGTGCAATCTTAATTCTACAGCACCATGCCGTAAATCCAAGCAAAAGAATTCCAAACTGAGAGATGGCTGCGGCCTTCTCCAGCAGATAAGCCAAGCAGACCCGGCTTTTGCTACTTAACATCCTCTTGCTAGTTCTCTGCTGTGATTTTCAAGGCTCATATTAGCCTGTCAGAAGGGAAGGATTAACATGTATTTTGATTTCTGTTGAAAACACGTTGTTTCAGAAATAAAGTTGGCATGGCAGGCATCTTGGTTGATTTAATCTCTGACACAGGAAGCTTATTTATAGCATCACAGCCTTCTGAATGTTTAAAAACTCAAGCATTATAAGCCTGCTGTGCTTTTCCTGCGAAGTATGGAACCACAGTAAATGAATAATGCCACCTGGGCCAACAGTGCAGGCATGATCCAGAATCAAACACAGCTTTCATCTGCTCCTGGTATGTGTGAACTCCTCTCTGCTGGGGCTGGATCCATCCTGCGGGGTGAGTTTCCTGCACTCCCCATCCACATCTTTAAGAATGGAGCTCCCAGGTGGAGGGGCTGGTCTCTGAACCCCTCTTCCCATCTGGTCTCCCTCTTTCTCTTCCAAACCCTCTCCTGGATGGCCAGAGAAGTTCTGAATCAGCTGAGCTTCCCTGCACTGAATCTCCCCCCAAGGTAGCCCATTCTCCTAGCAGCCCTATTCCACTAGACATGTGTCAAGAATATTTTTGAGAAATGGTTTTAAAGCAACCCAAGCTGCTCTCCTCATTTTCCAGGTCAGATAGAGTCTCATACAGTACATTTTCCCCCAACAACTAACTCTCACTAAAAATAGATACCAACGGTGGGGATCTAGGTTAATTTAGGCGTTTAAGTCTGCCTTCTTGTTGTAGGAAAAATTGATTATACTCAAGTTAAAAGGTAAGTTGCTCTGGGTGTGCATGTAATAGGACCAGGTATCAGCATCCTTTTGGGCAAAGGATCCCAAATTGACTACTGCAAGGTTAACGTTTTATATTAATTCACAGACAAGCACGAACAGCCTGAGTACTATAATCTGCAAGCAGTGTACTTTTACAGGTCAAAGGATCAGAGGAAAAAGATTATTTCAATGTCACAGGTTATGGTTTTGACATTTAGACAGAAAACGGACCGCATGCATGCATTTTCAGTCGCATTAACACCACCTATTTCTAGAATCTGGCTACAAAGAAATCCTATCCCAGGACTTTCCTGTAACAAACAGAACACAAAACAGATAGAAAATCTCTTTGTCTAATCATAAGCTTGATTACAGGAAAGTACTCATCAAGAAACAAAATTCTCAAAGCCAAGCCATGGCAGTCCTTGTGAATTACTAATGGCGGGTTTTATGACAATGGCTACCAAAATAAGAGGGCTGAGAAGCCTGGGAGTTCTTATGGGAATACATATTGAATTGAAGAGTCTCTCTCTCTCTCTCTATCTCTCTCTTTCTCCCTTACACACACAAATGTACCACTATGATGAGACAACACAATATGTTGACCCTGGAGTTAAAATTGGATTTGAAATCCAAATGCATGAATTACATGACCATGAGTAAGTTATCCTTTCCTCTCTGCGCCTCAGTTTCCGCATCTATATAATGGTAATAACATTATCCATTTCACGAGGCTGTCATGAGAATGAATGGAAATAAACTGAATATTAAATTGTCCTCTGTATCACCAAAACCCTAACAGACAAAGACACCACAACAGATTCCAAATCACCCCTGTAGGCCATGCTAAGAAATTGTAAAAGTGATTTATTTGACTCATGGTCATCAGTAAACTTTGTGGGAAGGCAAGAAGTTCGAGAGACCAGTATTAGTGATTTAAAAACAAATCTCTCGTATACCCTGATGCTCTGTTGTCACCGAGGCGTGAGTTCCCGAAGGTGTCACCCCCTGGATCTTCACCCTCTAACTGCAATCAGGTGCCTACTATGCCCCAGAGTCCCACAGCCACTGGGCTCTATGGAAATAAAGTCTTTCAGCAAGAATCCTTATATTTTCTACTTCTTCCCTGAATATTTCCTTCAAACTGACAAAGATTCTTCTTGTGATTCTATATCTCCGTGTGACAAAGTTTCTTTTGTTTGTTTGTTTATTTTGTTTTGTTGTTGTTGAGACAGAGTCTCACTGAGTTGCCCTTGGTAGAGTACCATGGTGTCACATCTCACAGCAGCCTCAAACTCTTTGGCTTACGCGATTCTCTTGCCTCAGCCTCCTAAGTAGGTGGGACTACAGGCACCCACCACTGTGCCCAGCTATTTTTTGTTGCAGTTGCCATTGTTGTTTAGCTGGCTCTGGCCAGGTTCAAACCCGCCCTCCTCAGTGTATGTGGCTGGTGCCATACCCACCGTGCTACGGGCACTGAGCCTAAAGGTTCTTTTCTTAATTGAGCTTTGGTCAGACTCCTCTGGGGCTAACTGGGCCCCCCTTTTGGACATGTCCCCCAGGAACTCAATTTTAGCAAGAACCCTGCTGAGTCGATTTACCAAGAATCTTCCATCCTCCATATCCAATCACACTCCACATCTGATTAGTTTTCTCATCCTCTACCACCCCACAGATGATGTCTGATCATCTGGCCTGCCTTCAGCAAGAATCCAGTTGGGCTTATTAAACCAGAAACCACCCCCGTTCTAGACGTTTTCTCTTAGTAATTTTCCATCCACCTACACCCTGTAAATTCTGATTTTTCTTTATTGTTGTCTAAGTTGAGCTTGATCTCTTTCCCCTGCTACAAAATCACATTGTGATATCTTTCTCTTGAATAAACCTATCTTTACCATCTTTAGCAAGTACCGTGGATAATTTTTTCTTTACTATACTTCTGTTCACCAAATCCTGCTTTTCCCTAACTGTCCCACCTTGGGTTCCCCACACGCAGATGCTGAAGTGGAATTTGGCACACAGTTTGCTATTTTTCAGGCATCACAACCCCTGGGACAGAGGGCAGGAGGCAGGCAGGGGCAGAAGGAAGGGCTGGACATGCCTTCTGTGTCTGGGAGAGGTAGCTCTCCTGCAGCCCTAGAGAAATCAAGCGGGTGGTGGGTCTACTGACAGCACCCCCAGCGGTGGGGCAGCAAATCTGTCCCTGGAAGGGGGAGTAGGTAATACACCTCTATGCTCACCACCTCAGGAACCCCCAATTCCCTGCAGCCCATGCACACTACACTCATTTCAAAGCCTAAGTGCCCCTTGCTTCCCTCTTTGCCTCATTCATGCTGATTCTCCCTCCTCCAAGGGCACCAGGGCAGGGAAGTCCCCGCTATCATGAACGCTGGCCAGTCCTCTGTAAGTCATTTGCAGAACCCCTGCACCAGCATCCCTCCTCATGGACGGCTTCCACATTGGTTCACTGTCCTCTCCCCCACCCCGCACCTGTGACATCCACACCTGCTAGAGATGATGACAACACCCAGTATCTTTTCCTCTCACTTGCCCCATGGCCTCACTTCTAAGTCTATGTTCCTACGCCTCAGCCAGACTGCCATTTGCACCTCACCCTACTTTCATTCTTTTTTTTTTTAGATACAGAGTCTCATTTTGTTGTCCTCAGTAGAGTGCTATGGCATCACAGCTCACAGCAACCTCCAGCTCTTGGGCTTAGGCGATTCTCTTGCTTCAGCCTCCTGAGAAGCTGGGACTACTGGCACCCGCCACCATGCCTGGCTATTTTTTTGTTACAGTTTGGCCAGGGCCAGGTTTGAACCCACCACCCTCAGTGTATGGGACTGGTGCCCTACTCACTGAGCCACAGGCACTGCCCCCTACTTTCATTCTTTTGGTAACTTAGGCCATTATGTGTCATTAATTCCTATCTGTTTGTTTCTTGTCTGACTCGCCGCCTCACTGAATGCAAGCTGCACGGGAGCAGGGTCCTTTTCTGTCTGGTTTAACTGCTTCATCCCCATTATAACATCTTTGGTGTACACACACATTCTCCATCACATTTGTTGAATAAATGAATGAATGGATGAATGAATGATGATGAGATGTTCTTCTTAAGGTAATAAGAAAAACAGAAAGAAAATTTCCCCTAGTGAGTCCAGGTTAATTAATGCTCTGGCCTCTTGAAGCCCTCCTGCATGCCCTCACCCCACCTGCTGGGAAGGGCAGGTCTGGTCCAACCCTTTCCTCTCAGTGATGCAGAAGCTGAGAGCAGGGAAGGACGGGGCTGTATCTGAGGTCTCAGGAAAGGAGACCTCAGCTGAGCCAGGGTAAGGATCCAGGTGTTTTGACTCCCTGTTCAACCATCTCCAAATTCCATTGTCTACTATCTTTTATTGTCAAGACAATGCTCATTTCATGGTGTGTATTGTGATCTTGTGAAGAGCTGGCCTCAAATTCTGGCTTTTCTCCTTGCCTGTTGAATGGATATTCTCAAAATTGGGGACTATCCTTGAAGATGGGGCTGTTAACCCCTCCTATCCATGGTATCAGAAGGCTTAACAAATTAAGGGCCTCTAGCAGCACTGATCATTTCCAACACAAAGTAGATGTTAGTTCTTCCCAAGATATTCATTCTACATTTAATTAACTTTAGTGAGCTGCCTTAGAAATGTTGGGTGCCACCCTAAACCCTGGCAATTAAGTTAGCTCGTAGACAACTTCCAACAATAGCAACATGGTTGATGTAGTTTGGGTCATGTTATGATATGAAGATTCTTTGCATTTTGCTCAGCAAATGGAAGGTAAGCAGGTAAAGTGCTTGGTAAGAAGATAAACCATGGAAGAGTCCTGCCCAGAGGAAGTCACCAAATTTTTCATGAGACCCCCCACCCATAAAAGGAGGTGTTATGGGGGGAAGGTGGAAAGGAAAGAGGGGAGAAGGAGCAGCCCAGGCCCCTGTGTGATCATGGTGGCCATTGGGGGTGACACAGGATTGACAATGAGGGTGAAAGTTTTCAGAGCACAAGGCTTTGAAGTCAAACAGATACAGGTTTCCAGGTTCACATCTTGGCTCTGCCACACACTCACCATGTGACACTGGGGTGACAAAGTGTTTATCTCTCAGAGGTTCCACACCTAGAGTGAGGATCATCTGGGACCTTTCTTGTAGACTTGCTGTGAGAATTAAAGAAAATGATGCCTGACCATCATGCAGCACAGTGCCTGGAACACTTGGTGGTATGGTAATTATTGTTGTTGGATGCCACCTGCTTTCATCAAGCTCACTTTGGAAGGAGAGTCTGCCACTTACAGGAAACACCAAGTCAGTCCTCGTCAACTCCAGACACTTGAAACTCTCCTCCTCTTCTCAAATTCGTGGATAGACTTTGGCTTCAATGGACTCTGAAAGAGGACGCAGGATTGTGACCACTGAGCCATTCCCAGACCAGGGATCAATGATTAGGATTAGAGTCTTGACCCTTTTGCTCACTGGCCATCCATGCTCAGGCCAACATGTTTATCTTTGCTTCTCTGTTGCCTCCTCTAGAACAAAGGTGATGCCTACTCTTTGTGAGGTTGTGACATGTGTTCCTAACAGAAAAAAGACTTTGGGATCACATAGCCCTTGTTCCCACCCTGGTTGAACAACATTCTGATGACTTTGGGGGAATACACTTCCATTTTCCATGCCTCAGTTTCCTCATCTGTAGAATGGAGACAAGGGTAACTCTCTCCCAGGCAGTTGTGAAGATTGGTGGAGCTAGCTAACATTTCTTGAACACACTGTACTATGCTAGACATGCTGAGGCAAATAGGGTTTCAGTGATTTGCCCAGGGTCACCCAGCTAGGAGTCAAATCCCAATCATCTGGATGCAGAGCCTGAGTGCCCTTGAACTTCTGTTGCCCTGCGGGGTACCTGCAACATGCTTAGCACAATGTGACGATGAATGAAAGATGGACCTTAAAATGCTCAGGAAATTGTAGATGCAGTATAAACAGAGGTCAGAAACACAAGTGGTATTATACTCAGGACACTTGAAATTACAGTTATCCAGTTCTGTCTCCTAAAAAAAGGTTGGGAGAACAAATCAGGTGACATATGGACATATGTTTTTGTAAATAAAGTTTTATTGGCACGTAAACATGAGTGTCCATTTACATCTTATCTGTAGTTGATTTTTGCACTGTGACAGCCCGGACAACTACCTAGTCCTTTACAGAAAATGTTTGCCCAGCCCTGCACTATATTATTTATTTTAAATAGAGTTCCTCAACAGTCAGATTGTAAAAAGTAACACAATGGTCACCCAGCCCAAAATACTAACTTGGGAGTCAGAGCAAAACGTTACCTGAGACAACTGGTTCTTCCTGAGTACTGATTCTTTGTTTGGCAATAACTGTCTAATGTGCAACACAATCATTCCTATTTTACTAATGAAGAGTTTGAGGTCCAGAGAGGTTACATAACTTGCTTAAGGACACACAGCTGCTAAGTTGAGGAGCTAGACCTCAAGCCCACACCCAAAGCTCCTATACCTAGATTCTTCTTCCTGCTGTCTCTAGGTTCTGGAGCCAGATTTGCTCCTCTCCAGCCAAGCAGGGAGAGTGATTCAGGTTCTTGTTGTGGCCCAAAGTAGTTTAAAGAGCAAAGTAGTACTGTTGTCTTAATCAGCTCCAGAGCGCCCCCTGTAATCATTTGCCCTTCCTGTTTCTTTACATCTTTATTTCTTTCCCAAGAAAAAGGTCAGTCTGTCCCTCCAACCTTCCCCACCCAACACACAAACACATACACACACACACACACACACACACCCCTTCGGCAGTGTGTGCCAAGCTGAGGTGGATTAAAGCAATGGAACAGATAGGAAATCAATACGTAGAAAGGTAGTTTTGTTTTTTTTCAAGGTTGCACTTCAAAGCCACTCTGGCCAATTGTCAAAATGTCAAGTGTGGGTTTTCTGTCCCCTTTGCTCTCCTGCCTCCTTCTCTCCTTCCCCGCGTTTCGTGGTGTGCACTCTGTTTGTGTTGGCCCTGCTATTAAGGACAGAGAAATCCATCGGTTTCATTAGCTCTTTGAAAAACGAAATGGGACCATGTTGGTGAGGTGACAAGGTCACAAGAGTCATTTATCATTTTCGATGAGGCATAATGAACTCCTCGAAGCTGGACTCTAATTTAATTGCTTTCTACTTAATTGAGAAGAAGGAAGCCAGCTCCTGACTTTTTATTGAAACATAGACATTTCGTATTTGTACAGCACAGGTGACAGAACTGCTTCTGGTTAAGCTGTCTCCTCTGTCATGCAACACCATCTTTATTTCATGCTCAGTGGGGTCTAGATTTGTCTCTCCAAATGGATTTATTCCTTTTAGTGAATGGCGCCACCATCTTCCCAATTTCCAAGACCAAAAATAAAGGGGTCAACCTTGATTTCTCACACCCTGAGGCCCCATCAGTCATCCCATTGCCAGATCACTTCAGCTCCACCAAAGCTGACCACTTCTCACCACCCCTGGCAAAACCCCCTTGGTTCAAACCACCACCATCACTCACCTGAAAACCTACCAAGCCTTGCCGAGGTTCTTCTTGCTTCTACTCGCTACCTCTCCAAAGTTCTTTGTCCACCCAGCAACCCCAGGGTAGAAAATCGAAATCAAATGATACTACCTGAAATAGTCACTTGTTGTTGCAGAATGCATTACTCCAGAATTTAGTATCTTAAGCTGAGAAATGAATGTTTGTTATTTCCCACAGTTTCTGAGGATCAGGGACTTGAGAGCAGCTTACCTGGGTGGCTCTTATTTCAAGTCTCTTCTGGGGTTGTGATCAAGGTGTTGGCCAGGGCCACAGTCACCTGAAGGCTACACAGAGGCCTGACCATATACCTCCAAAGTGGCTCATCCACGTGGCTATTGGCTGGAGGCCTCAGTTCCTTACAAACAGACCTCTCCTACAGCTGCTTGAGCATGTTTCTGGCATGGCAGCTGTCTTCTCTGAGAATGAATGAACTGAGAGCGAGCCATTCAGAAGCCCTGGCATCTCTCACAGCTTAGCCTCCAAAACCACACGCTGTCATTTACACAACTGGTGTTAGTTACAGGTTAGTCTTACTCAGTGTGGGAGGGTGTGAATACCAGGAAGCCAAGGTCAGTGGGGCCCACCTTGGACACTGGCTGCCCGATGACTCCTTTGCTTAAAACCCTCCCATAGCTTCTTAGTGAAATTTGAATTAAAGCTCATCTTGTTACCATGCAGTCTTTCCTCCACTTGCCCTCCCCTTACCCACTAAGCTCCAACCTCCTTTCTGTATCTCAAGCACATACCTGCCTTTTCCCTTTCTATTCCCTCTATCTGGAATGTTGTTCTTCCAGACTGTGCATGGCTGATTCCCTATCATTCAGGTAAATGTCACCTCCTGGGAAGCCTCCCTACCCACCCTATCTAGAGGAGTCACCCTCCCCATACACATCTCCCATGGTGAGGGTTCGAAAAGGAAACTAGTAACTTGCAATATTATTAAGTGTGAAATGTCCAATTTCCTTAAGTACTAAGTTTGACAGTTGATATTGGTGACATTTCACTTTGACACCTTGCCTTATTTTTATTGTGAAGGTGAATACTCATCCTTTCAAACACATGCTTTGGCTTGAGATTATGTTTCAAATTTTTTTAGAGAAATTTTTGTGAAGCCATGGATAAGTCAAAATATTGTGTTGTTTTCGAACATGAGTTCCCCCACGGAACAAGTATAGCACAGACAGCTCAAAATATCAATGAAGTATTTGGGAAGGATGTGGCTAATGAACATGCAATACATTGATGGTTTGAGAAGTTCCATTCTGGTGATTTTAATCTTGAAAATGAGCCACATGGGCAACGGAGGCCAAGGTTGACAAACGTGAGCTGAAAGCTGTAATGGAAGTGAATCCATCTCGACCTGTGTGTGTATCACTTTGATATCACTATTCCAACAATATCGGGCCATTTGAAACACACTAGCAAGGTACAGAGGCTGGATCAACGGGTTTCCCATGAATTAAACAAGCTTCAGAAGAGACATCATCTCAAAGCTTGCCTTTCCTTGCTGTCACAACATGAAGGCAAACCTCTTCTGCACCATATTGTTATGTGTGATGAAAAGCGGATTCTTTTTGACAATTGCAAGCATTTGGCACTATGGTTGGCTAAAAATGAGGTGCTGAGACACAGTCCAAAACTGAATATTCATCAAAAAGAGCTAAGGGCATCTGTGTGGTGGCCCAGTTCTGGTGTTACCTACTACAGCTTCACAAAACCTGGTCGATCGATTACAAGGAATGTCTACTGCAACCAGTTGGATGAACTGATGAGGATGCTAGGAGTAAGCAGCCAAGATTGACCAACAGAGTCAGGTCAATCCTCTTGCAAGACAATGCTCCACCAAATGTTGCACAAATAATGTTGCTCAAACTGCAGAAGCTGGACTTGGAAACTCTCTCATCCACCATATTCAGCAGACCCTACAACAACTGATATCACTTATTCCAGTCTTTGGACTACTTCTTTCAATGAACAATATCCAATTCCCAACAAGCTGTGAAAAATACCTTTTAGGATTTCATCACCACTCACCCCCCAGGCTTCTTCTCCACTGGCACACATGAGCCACCATTAAGATGGCAAAACTGTGTGATAATCTAAGTGCATACTTTGATTAATTGTACCGCTTCTGTTTGAGACATAATAAACTGAACTTCTGCATTGAAATCTGACATTTCATATTTAATGACCTAATACATGTCAAATTTGGTTTAAAGCATACCCTGATGTGATAATTTTATTAGAATGTATACTTTTAAGTAGCACTCGCATGCTTGGGTAACCTTTCCTGCCCCACCTACCACTTAATGTACACAATAATGCATTAGGTACTATGCTAAGCACCTCACAAACTGTGCATCATAAAGACAGAACTCTCCATTAAGTAATAAGTCTTATCTGTATTTCACAAATGAAGGAACTGAGGCTTCCCCGAGACTCCACCAACTAATGACATGAGCCAGAATGCAAACCCTACTTTAAGCACAATGTTTGTATCTTAACATTATATCATACCACTTTTTTAAGGTTTACAAAGGCATTGTATGCAGTCTATAGAAATCCATTGCATTTCTCTAAATAATTTAATATTAATACACGAGTTTTTCTTATCTTAACAAACATTTAGTGAACACCTGCTATGCACCCAGCACTGTTGTGGTTGCCATGGGGATCTTGAAAACCATGACACTCTTCCAGCCCTCCTGAAGCTTGCAATTATATGTTGGCTTGGGAAGCTAAATAAAATCGAGTAATTTCTTCAATACCATATTTAGAGGAGTGAGAACATCACTGAGACGGGCAGAACAGGGTGCAGAGGGGCATCTAAGGTTAGAGGGGAAATGGAGTTTGAATCAAGCTGTGAAGAATAAGCAGTATTTAAAGGAGCAGAACGGAGGGAGGAGATACCGTAAGCAGAGGGAACTGCTCTCACTAATGTGAACCAGAGTCAGAAAATAGTGAGATGACCGGGTTGAGTGTAACTGAGGACACGTGCATGAGTGTAACTGATGCAAAAACGTAAAATCTAATGTAAGAAGACAATGATGTGTGAGGCTAACTGTTTTACGTGGAAAGTGTCAATATTTGTTGAATGAAGGAATGAGGTATCGTTGAGAACTTGTTCTCTCCTAAGGAAATACTGCTGGGTAATTATCCTGATGTTCTATCTGCCTACTCTTAAGTAACCTAAATATAAAGTTGAGAAAACAGAATAGTCACATGTTTTCAATCAATCATGTGTTTTGGATCATATAAACAAGGTCTCAGGTACCTTTAAATTTTTCTTTTCTAGTGCATGCAGTTCAACAGGACGGAATCCTTCTGACATGCTCAGAGCTGTGAACAGAGTCCAACAGAGCTGGTTTCTAAACCTGGCTCAGCCACTTTACTGGTTGAATGACCTGACCAAGCTAGGTAGCTTTTCTAAGCTCTTCAGCAAAATATAGATAATACAACCATAGTTACAGAGAGGGCAACTGTGGGGATGACTTTAGATAACATATATATTTTATAGGCACTTAAATGTTATCTTTCCCTAAACTTGGCCTTTTATTCTGTAAGGAAGATGGTCGGCTTGGGATGACAGAAGAAAGCGAGTGAGTGTAAGAAATGGTGGCAACCTCACAAACAGGCACTGGGGTACACATCAATTACTCTGGCTGCCCAGATACAAGAATAGCCTCTCTCCTGGGCTCTGGTCCATGCTCCTATTCTGACCACATTACAGATCCCACCTGCCTGCCAGAATTTTTATGGGTGGAGCTTATCCTAAACCAAAGAGGGCTACTGACTGCCTGGTGGCTATTACCATTAAATCAGAGATGGTCACCTGACACCAACTGAGCCAATCAGAGCTCTCAGCAGACTGAATCTTCACATCCAGGTAAAGGCAAAGACTGAGAGTGACCACTTGAGAAACGTGATGGCTGCTCCTTCCCTTTGCGCCAGCTACCCTTGACTTCCTTGATTTGTGAGCCCATAGCCCCCACCCCATCTGCCTAAACAAATTTGAGTTGGATTTTTGTCACTTGGAATCTAAAGAACATACACCAGAGTCAAGAAGGAAATGAGCTTTCCATGTTTGAAGAATGACAAAAAGACCAACTTCACTGGATTGAAAGGTCTAAGAAGTTGTGAGATCGGAGCTTAATTAAGGATGGTGTGAACATAAAGCAACAAGGTGTACATTGGATACTTTTCCTTCCATTCTTAAGATACTTTGCTAAGAAGAACATTTTCTTATTCCATCTATATTAACATGAAGGAGGTAAAGTCTCCATCCTTCTTTAGGGCTGCATAGTATTCCATCCAATGTACACAGCCCTACTTTGAAGCTAATTCATAGCTTTTATAGGAATGTCATAACCTAATTATAGCCTTAGAATATGGGAAGGGGGTGGGAGAGGGGAGGTGATGGGGGTGGATGGGGGGAGGGAGGGTGATTGGTGGGGTCACCTCTATGGTTTATCTTACAAGGGTACAAGTGAATCTTTCTAAAAGCAGAGTATGAACGTTTTAACTCAGTAACTAAGAAAATGACATGAAGGTTATGTTAACCAGTTTGATGAGAGTATTTCA
>CAUYQV010016794.1:0-11078 GCA_963574575.1 Galagoides demidoff | reverse complement strand
AGTTGGATTCATCTGTTGGCTCTCTATTCTGTTCCACACATCTACCTCTCTATTTTTGTGCCAGTACCATGCTGTTTTGATCACTATGGCTTTGTAGTATAGTCTGAGGTCTGGTAGCGTGATTCCTCCTGCTTTGTTTTTGGTGAACTCAATTTTTGACATTTCAACCATTTGTTTATGAATGGGGATCTTGTGCTGTGTCTGCAATATCGTTCTTTGAAGGAGTTGATCTACTCTTGATTATTCATGTGGCCAGAGTTTTTCCACTGATTCTGCTTCATGATTATTTTTTGCCAGTTGGCTAGATGGGCAGATAAGATGAAATTGGATTGGGAGCTCCTGGATTTGTGGTTAACCAGCCCTTTGTCAAGGACCTGGGACTGGTGACTGCAGCTTTTTACCCTACAGCTTTGCACAGTACTCATACAATATTACAGTCTGAGGCTCAGGAAACATGCTTGGTATGGTGGGGTTAGGTGGCTCTATCTTGTGTTCAGCTGGTCCTTGTCTGATCCTAGTGGATCAGTGACTCTGGTTTAAAGTCTTAGCTGTGGAGAAATATAAGCAACTAAGACACCCCACACCCCATGGACAACAATTGGAAGAGGAAAATCAACCCTTCCAGTCACCACACAACCAGGGTAGCACCCAAGAGGGTCCTTGGGTGATTGGCCCAGGTTAGGAGTTCCAAACCAATTGACCCTGTCAGTATGAACTCTCAAGTGGGAGAGTTCAAAAGGTCTCCAGCAACTAGATGGCAGAAGTCTACTGGCTGCTCAAATTTGGCTCGCTCCAGTGCTCTGTAGAGTCAGAAAGGCCTGCCCAGTAGCAGAATTGGACCAGGGGGCTGTGTCTTTTTCTCCACTTTGCTCCTCTTTCACACCCAGTCACTGGTCACCCCATGGCTGAGGTCCTGCTACCTTCAATAAACAGATGTGCCAGGGTTTTGTGCCTATCAGAGTCAAAGGAAGGTCAATGCCCCCTCTGCCACCAGCTGGTTAGGGAAGCTGAGGCCTGCCTGCTTCAGGTACTTAATAGACACTGGAGAGTGTTTCACCTGAACTCAGTCTAATCCTGAGGATAACAAGTTAAATATTTTTCTCCCTTAGCCACCACGCCTTTGCCCCAGCTGCTCTATAGCACCAGTATCCCTATAGAGCAATGTCTTGTTTCCTCTGGCAGTCTTCAGAGTTGGGAAGGTATCTCTCCAAGATTAGACCCCAGCTGGATCGCTCTATTATTGCTGAATATTTGTGGGAATTGACCCTGCATAGCTCCCAAGTGATTGCTACAGCCAGGGTGTTGGCTAACGGAGCAGCTCTGGGAGCGTGGGGCACATGGATCCAACAGCAGGGCAGGGAACACTGCACATGGTTCTGGTAGTGTAGGGCACCTGGTAACTTCAGCAAGGAGAGCACTTGGCCCACAAATCTGGCAGGGTGGGGTACGGCATGGAGGTTCCAGCAGGGTAAAGTGCAGGGTGAGCGTTTCTAGCAGGGTGGAGAACTGTGGCTCTGGTGAGCAGAGCGCTCCTCTGGCTGAGTGGGGCATGGGGTGCTTGGTTAGGCAGGGCAGAATTGCTGTTTATGAGCCTCCTCCCACAGTGTCTGCAGGGGTTCTGGATCATCAGGCAAGGGAGGAAATGTGGACTGGAAGTTCAGAATGGTAGGGAAAACATTCGTTCAATTTTCCTGCCTGGAAAGATAGGGCTCAGGGTCACAACAGGGTCCCTCTGGGGAAGTAGTCCCAACTTCCTATAGCTCTCACCTGTGGGGTAAGACAAGAGGTCCTCAGTTCACTTCTCACCTGTAGAAAATCTACAGGAGCAAACAAAGAGAAAAAAACACACACACAACTTTCTTAGGGGAGGGGATGGACGCTTTTCCTTTGGAATGAATTTTGTGCCTGAAGTTTGCTTTCTTAAGAGTCGCAGCTTGCCTCAGCAGAGGTGACCTGCAGTTATCACTCTTCTCTCTCAGTTCAGCTCCCAGTCTTCAGCTTCATTGGGTACTTTTTAGACATTATCCTTCCCTCTGGATGGGAGCTTCTGTTGAAGGCTGATTCCAGTCGGCCATCTTGCCCCCCTCTGTCTCTCAGATTATTAAATTAAGGATAATTATATGCCAACCTCTAGCCCCCAACCCCAAATGTCCTCATTATTTTCATCTCTTCTCTTCTATCCAAAAATCAGTCTCTAAAAAGAGTGTGTCCCCTAACAGCGGGACCCGGTCGGCCTGTGTCATTCATTCACTGGCTCCCTGTTATGACCTCTACTTGCCACATTCCTGACAGGATTCTGACAACTTCTAGGATGTCAGACATGTTTATTAGCATTCACTTTTCCCTTTAGCCTGTTAAGAATTTGCTGATTGAAGCAACCTTAAAACATCTTTTAGTTACAATTAGTCACTAGCACAAAGTTGCCCATATTGTGTCTGCTGTGGCAGTAATTTTCCTCTCAGATCCATTTCAAACTGTCATTTCCTCAGTATTCAGTCTCAGGCATCCTCAGTATTGGCCACGTAACACAACTTGGTTCCCTCACTTCATACCCCATTAGCTGAATTCCTTCACAGGCACACTCCCTCTCAATTAGCTTTGGAATGTTGTGTAGAGGAAACAGCCCTGAACTGAGGGGGTCAAGTCTTAATCTGTACAAAATCATTTCATCTTCCTTAGTTTTTTTACCTATGAAATGGGGTGAAAGTTGGAAAAGCTTGAAATAAATTATTGTCAATGTTCTAAATTTTAAAATTCTGTGAGTTAGTTTACGGTTATCCCCTCTCTTTTTAAACTTAAAGACTGCACATTATTTCTTTCTATTTAAGTTTAAGGACTGCATAGTTATTTTTAGAGATGTATCTCCAAATAATGCAGCTTTCTGATGATGCTTTCAAGTTATCCTTTTTTCTCTTTATATCATTTAGCACATTCACCTCTAGAAAAGCAGTGTAGATGGATATTCTGTCATCAGTACCTTCTTTTCATTAGCACAAAAATGTATGATTAATAAATTAATCAAAACCTTGCCCAACCATAAAAACATATAAGTTCAAAGTTAGAGTTTTTATTATCGTAAGTTAGCAGTCCACTGTCTCTAACTAAAAACATCACCATGGCTAAGTTTCCAGCACTATCTAGATCACCATTTCTGGTCAGTTTGAAAATCATAGGAAATATATTTGTTTATGTCTTTATTAAGCCTTGATCAATGAACTAGAAATCAGAGTAGACTGCTTGCCTGGAAATGCTCTCAGAAAGGCACTGAACTATCATGAAACTTCTTAAAGAGGGCTTGGGTTTAGTGCAAATGTGGGACAAAGGATGAAACTGGTTCCTATTTTAGTAGAGGCAGTTGCCTTTTCTAAATATGATTGAGCCAAACTACTACACAAACTTCACTCTGTCAGGCTCTTAGCACAAAGCAAATACTACTGCAAGTAATGTATTTCTCAGCATGATAATGCTTGTAGCTTCTGGAAGTTACAGAGAGAATTTCCTCAGCTCTCAGGAATGCCTGGATTTGTGACAGCACTAGACCCTACTTCGATCAAAGTAAAACAGAGACATTTCAGCCAAGTGGTCAGCTTCTCTCTTCCCCAGTGGTTCTTCAGGCCAACTTCTGGAATTCCACCACTAAAGTTATTTTTATACTAGGCTCCAAAGTGTTATTGTTTGTTTTATATCCTCTATGAGCTTACAAAAAAATTAATAATTCCTTTGTGACTTTATTAAATGAAATATACACATTGTCTATAATATTAATATTTGAAATGTCATTCTGATCACTATAATTTGTGAATTCCAAAATTGCCTTACTGTGTTTAAAACATATACTCTCTACACATGGCTATCAATGGCTATAAACAATGCACAGTTTTTAGTATGGACAAGGAGTCAGCAAACTTTTCCTAAAAAGTGCGAGATAGTAAATCCTTTTGGCTTTATGGGCTATGAGGTCTTTGTCACAACTACACAACTCTGCCATTGTCTCTCAGAAGCAGTCATAGGCAATATGTGAGTCACTATGAAAGTTTTGAGACAGACTGTATCAATTATTTCACTTTCAAAAAACACAGTCATCAGAGTACTTTCTGATATACCTGTGCAAGTTTCAACTTCCTTGGTTTACTGGTGTTGCTGGGAAGGTTTCATTTATTTGTTTCTGTTTGTGCAGATTTTGTTTCTCAATTTTTGTGTATCTCAAAAATTTCATAATGACTCACATACACCCATGAATGGACCTGGCTGTGTTCCAATAAAACTTCATTGAGCAAGTAGATGTAGCTTCAGTCCATCAGCCAAGTTTGTTGTCCCCTAGTCTGGGTAGTCTTTTTATAACAACCAGATCAGATAATATTGAATCTAATCTAAAAATGAATTGGATTTTTTAATTTAACACAGTATTGAACTCTCCCTAAAGACAAAGACTGCTTTGTATTTTATTCTGAAATAGCCAGTGAAATAGTCTAGATTAGGCTTTCTCATAATGGAAATTTAACATGGTTTTGCCAAAATACTTATCAACTAGCATTTATTTAAGGAATAATAATTTATAAAGCTCTTCGTTATACTTTATTTCATCTAACCATCAAAACAACTCTATGAAGTATTTTTTTTCTTTCCCTTTTGTAGCTAAGAAAACTACGTAAGACTAAATTTAATGATTCACTGAGAAATTGTTACAGCCAGGAATTGTTGAACTCAGGTCTGACACCAAAACCATATCAACTTCATTGTTCCAAAACTAAACAGTAATGGCAAAATTATCAATCATACTTCCAACAATAAACCTAATGACATCGTTCAATGAGTTCTGAATGCAAATGAAAATCCCATTCAGTCAACATTCTTCATTTAATATATGAGGCTGACATCAGAAACTGCAAACTAGCATGTGCTATTATATAGCATACACAGAATTCACCGCACAAAAGCACTCTCCTGATATACATCTGATAATGCATCAAATTTTTAAAATAAAGTTATTATAATCTTTTGTTTTAGTAGTCCTTTCCTATTTCCTGGTAATGACCAATTTCTTTTTCTAAATATTAAATAACTATATTCTAACAATCCATTTTAGAATTTTTTGTCTGGAAGAAATTTCAGATGTATTTATCTATAGTTTATATATTACAGACTCACATGTTTTGGCATGTATCCAAGTCTTCATACTGAAATGATTCTGTTACCATATCTTCTGGTTTTTCTACTACACAAAGTTAATGGTGTCTAGGCCTGAGACAGGAATGTATTGTGAGCTCCTAACCTTTCCAAACTTGAATCTCAATGTCATCTTCAGCAAGCGAATAAAAAAATTTTATCATTTGCAGAGTGTCCTCCTTGAAAAAAAAATATGAGAGTAAAAAAATTCAAATGGTTCTCTGCTTGGATAACTTTCTGCCATCTTCCCTGCAATGGAAATGTCATTCTTTTATTATTATTAATATAACTGTTTTAAAATTCTTACTAGAAAGATAACTGTCTCTATGGTTTCAGAATTGTTTATTGTTTTAAAACCTCAGCTCATTGGACAACCTTACACCTCATATCTCATTTTTATTAGCAGTGTAACTTTTCATCTCTTTACTCTATTATCCATACTTATGCCCTTATCTTCTTAAAATATGCTATAGAAATCCAAGGACAAAGGAGGGGAAAAAAATGTTTTCTTTCATCAATAAGCCCTGTTTTTATTTTCATTTAAAAAATCAAATAAAGTTGTTTTTTTTATTAATTCTCTGCTTGCGTAACTCAATAGTAGTGTATTCAGCAGGAAAGGTTTGTGACCCTCTCTGTCCCTCCAGTGCCATATGACCTTGCATGAATCTCTAAACCTCCCAGAGTCACATCGTCTTTTTAGAGTCCTCCCAATACCAGACCCCAAGACAAGAATTTGTGTGTGAGTAGCTTATTTGTGATAGGGAGGGTGATGGGTGAAGAAGAGTCCTGTGAGCCAGCAGAGAGCGGGCCAGGGAAGGGGATGTTGGTAAACAGTTGTCTGCTTAGGCCACTGGAGCTCAATCTACCCCCAGCCCCACCCAGACTCTCTGAGACTCTCTGTGCCCAGAATTATCCCACCATAGGGGAAAGAAGCTGAGAATTCACACACCTACTGTCATCCTTCACTAGTTGGGGGCAGCTCCTGAGGTGTTAGCTTTCCAGCACTTCTGACCTGCTCTGAGGTCAATGGCACCTCACACAGAGACCCGGGAAACTGACCTCGTGGAGGGGAACCATCTGCAGGTAACTTCTTAAGAAGAGAAAGGTGTGTGAACAGGGTATAAACAGCATTTGCTATACTCAGTGTTCTCATTTTTTGCCTCCGTCGGTTCCCCCCTGAAATGGTTGAAGAGTCATCACCACTGATACTGATGCACTGCTTTATAATTCACAAAGTGTTTTCATGGCATTTTGTAAGACATGCCTCATGCCCTCAAGCAAGGATTTTATACAAGGATGTCCATAAAGTTCATGTGCAATTTAAAATTGCACACTATTTTAAATTATACATGAACTTCATGGACATTCTCTATAATAATGGTCTCCATTTAATGTATGAAAACCTGTGGCTTAGAGAAGTTAGTTCCTTTGCCTCACAAGATAGAACCAGCAATTAGCAAAGATGGGATTCAAACCAGATCTGCTAGGAATTCCAGGCTTCCCCCATCATTGTGCGTGTCAATGTGCTGTCACGTACAAACTACTCCTGGTACGTAAGGCATGGTTACTCCTCAAGAGGGGTCACACTACCAAAATAAATCCATACACAAATGTTCTTCCTATTTTTCAACTGTATGTGTGTGTGTGTGTAGTATGTAGTTTTTTTCTAAGCAATCAATTAGTAAAATGCAGGAATGGCACAGATACAAGTGCTTTCTGACCATCAATTCTGGTGTGGGCATCTGCACTTCCATATGCAGCCCTGTGATCAGCTGCTTTCAGAACCACTGAATTACCTTGAGGGAGGCGAGTAACAGAAGGTAACTCCACAAGGTGTCCCAGGAGCAAAGCTAGCAATTAAGTAAAGGATTTATGGAGAGACTGAGAACTCCCTCATCCATGTAGACTCAGTGCACACAATCCTTTTCTCACTGGAGCTAAGAGAAGATTAAATCAGTCTATAATCTCTATATAAAAGTGGCCACCTAAGAGTTGAGTGACTCACCTTGGCTTCTAGTCAAGGAACTTTATACCACAGAAGGGGGTCTTAAGGTTTCTTCTATGAAGCAAAGACTCAGGAGAAAATTAGCACAGAAATAGTGTACTTACTGAGCAAAATATTTTTATTCATCTTGTTTACATTACTGGTTTGTTCTAAAATTATTCATGTTCCTGCAAGCAGGCAGTCTCACTGGGGTTTTTTCTCCAAATAATACTGGCCCATTTGCTTTTTACCTTGTATGTTTATTTCCCTTCATTTATTAGATTTCTTTAAACATGCCCACTGCTCACAGGCCTCTGGGCACAAGTTCAAAATTAAATGCTACAATTACATGAAATGCAATTGCCAAAGAATATAATTTCATGTAAGAGAAGAATGAGAAAGTGTGTGAGGAGTAGAAGGTCATTAGAGAAGCTAACACCAAACCAGAAAGGTACATCTGGTTCTACACTTGGTAGGCACTAGGGGTAAGGAGTCAGTAATTAGCATACTCTTAAAAGCCTAAGGTTGGATTTAGATGTAGAGTTCAACAGTTGAAAGTAAAGTATAGGGGAGGGAGGCAAGATGGCTGACTGGACTGAGCTTTCCACAGAGATTCCTATCCAGAAGGAGAGTTAAAGGATAGAAGTTTAGGAAGTTGGCTGATGGTTTTGAGCTGAGCCAAGAGAGATTGCAGAGCACACATCAACCCTGCTGAGGCGAGCTGCAACCCCAAGGAAACAAACGATAAGTATAAAACCAATCACAAAGTGAAAGGAGTCCCCTCCCCCATGAGACAACTTACAGTGTACTTTCTACAAACAAGCAGAGAGTTCAGAGCTCTTCTTTTTCTATTCCATGGGAGAGAGCCACTAAAACATGGATCTCCCTCCCCAGAGAGGACCCACTAGTGTTCCATGGCACTCTCCTGCCACACATAAAACTGAACAGATACTCTATCCACAATTTTGAACTCCCTGCCCTCCACTCCCACCCGAAGGTCTGGAATCCTGTCCCCCACAGAGTTCAGACTCTTGGGCATTTTCTTGAGTGTGTTGAGAAGGCATGGGCTGTTACAAGTCTGTGCTGAATTAGCAGCACAGGCATAAATTGGGGACTGTGGTGCAAGGGAGCCATATAGAACAGGGAGAAACGGTGCCCTGCAGCAGCTGCAGGAACAATAGAGCTCACATCCCTGGTGATGTTTTGGAGAAACAGTTCCCATGTCTTTTAGAACACAGAGGGACCCGGATCTCTACTCCAGTCGCAGCCATGGAAACGCAGGCCCCATGAGCAAAGGGTATGCCTGAGGCAGTACCTGCTGTGGGTGAGGGGCACAGCTGGGACAGAGACTAGAATATGCACATGCAGATGTGGCATACTATCAGGGTTGGGCTGAATCAGAAGTGCTGCTTTAGTGAGCCCAAGATGCACTAAGCCCCCAGTGGAGTATAGCTGGGACAAAAGTAGACATGGCAATGGCATCAGCTCAGGGAGGGGCAGGAATTGAGAGCCCTTTGTGGGCTCTAATTGAGCCTGCCACAACACAGAGTGCAGTGGAGACAGAGACTCCTGCTCCGTGAGAATTGGTGCAGCAGCAGCATCACAGGGCAGAACTGAGTCTCAGTTTCTGTGAACTTAAACAGAGCCTGGCCCACACTGGAATATAGCCATGACAGAAACACAAATTCCATGAGAATATAAGTGGCAGCAACTTCAACCTGGGGTAGGGCTGGAACTGAGTGACACTCCCCAGCTTTCATTAAGTACCCAAGGTAGTCAGGCTTCAGCTCCCTCTGCCAGCTAGTGGCAGAGTGTCGGGCCTCGCTGAAGTGACATAGATCTCCATGTGACTCAGAAAGGTGTAAACCCCTGGCCATCTGCTCATTGGAGGAAACTGGGCTACAGCCCTGCAGGGATACCAGTGACTGGGTGTGACACAGGTGCAAGGTGGGGAAGGAGGAATCAACCTCCCTGGACTAACTCATTTGCTAGGTGGGCCCTTCTGACTCCAAGGAACACCAGAGTGAGCCACACTCAAGCTACCAGCACACTCCTGCTATCTAGTTGCTGGAGAAATTTTGAACTCTCCCACTTGAGACTTGGTGCTGACTGGGACAATTGATTTGGAACTAT
This sequence comes from Galagoides demidoff, assembly GCA_963574575.1. NCBI lineage: Eukaryota > Metazoa > Chordata > Mammalia > Primates > Galagidae > Galagoides > Galagoides demidoff. Next base: position 1,795 of record CAUYQV010016794.1, on the reverse strand, counting down.
TGACCTGGGCCAACCACCTGAGGAGCATCTAAGGTGGTACCCTGGTTGTGTTGTTGTGGAAAGGTTTGATTTTCCTTTTCAACTTGTTGCCCATGGAGGGCAGGAGGTATCTTAGTTGCTTGTATTTCTCCATAGCTGAGACTTCAACCCAGAGTTACTGATTCACTAGGATTAGACAGAGACCAGTTGAATAAAAGACAGAACCACCTAGCCCCACCACACCAAGCAGGTCCCCAGTGTCTCAGGCTATAGTACTGTATGGGTCCTTTGCAAAGCTGTAGGAGAAAACCTGCAGTCACCAGTTCTAGCTCTTGGTCAAAGGGCTGGTTAATCACTAGTCCAGGAGCCCCCAATTCAATTTCACCTTACCTGCTCATCTAGCCAAAGGGTGAAAAATAATCTTGGGGCATAATCAGCAGGAAAACTCATGCAACATAAAGAGTAGATCAACTCTCCCAAGAAAAGACAAGGTGAACACACCATAAAATCCCATTCATAAAAAAAAAATGGCTGAGCTGTCAGAAATCGAGTTTAAAATTTGGATAGCAAATAAGATTAGCAAAATGAAAGTAAAGTTGTAATTAGAAATTTTAGAAATAATTCAAAAGTTTTCTCAAGAATTCAATGAATTCAAAGAAAAAATCATCAAAGATTTTGACACATTGAGAAAAGAATTTGCAGCCCTCCAAAATATGAGAAATACAGTAGAATCCCTCAGTAACAGAATGGAACAGGCAGAAGCAAGGTTTCTGACACTGAACACAAAACTTTTGAATGCTCCCAAAAGCTCAAAGAGAAAGAGAAGTGGAGAGCAAAGATGGATCATTCTCTCAGAGAGCTGTGGGATAATTCAAAAGAAGGTAATATTTGCCTTATAGAAATTCCTGAAGGTGACAAAGTTGCTTCAAAAGGCCCAGATGCTCTACTCCAAGAGATTATGGATGAGAACTTCCCAAACATGGCAAGAGATTCAGAAATTCAGATAGCAGACAGTTTCAGAACCCCAGCATGACTCAGTCCAAATAAAGTATCTCCCAGACACATTATAATTAACTTCGCCAAAGCTAATATCAAGGAGAAAATTCTGCAAGCACCTAGACATAAGGAAACCATAACCTAAAAGGGGAAGAATATTAGAATGACTGCAGATCTCTCTGCTGAAACCTTTCAACCTAGAAGAGGATGCCCATCGGTGTTTAACCTCCTAAAACAAAGTAACTTTCAACCCAGGATCCTGTATCCAGGTAAATTCAGTTACATTTATGATGGAAAAATTAAATACTTTAAAGACATGCACATGTTGAAGACATTTACCAGAACTAAACCAGCTCACCAGGATATTCTCAGACCCATCCTCCGTAATGACCAGCACAACACTCTACCACCAAAGTAAACTCACTCAGAAACTTTTGATCAAATTTTAACTTCCACAGTGGTGAAAAGATTAAAAATGTCCACTGGACTTTTGAAAAACTAGATACTCAAAATACTACCCAGCTTATCAATACTCTCAACTAATGTGAATGACTTAAATTGTCCCCTAAAGAGGCACAGGTTGGCTGACTGGTTACAAAAACACAGGCAAGACATCTGCTGCATTCAAGAATCTCAACTTACCTTAAAAGATAAATATAGACTCAGGGTGAAGGGATGGTCATCTATATTTCAGGCAAATGGAAATCAGAAAAAAGCAGGTATTGCAATTTTATTCGCAGATACAATAGTCTTTAAACCAGCACAAGTAAGGAAAGATAAGGATGGTCACTTCATATTTGTTAAGGGTAACACTCAACAT
>CAUYQV010016791.1:0-16857 GCA_963574575.1 Galagoides demidoff | reverse complement strand
TTTTTTTTTTTTTTGAGACGGAGCCTCAAGCTATCCCCCTGGGTAGAGTGCCATGGCATCACAGCTCATAGCAACCTCCAACTCCTGGGCTCAAGCGAGTCTCCTGCCTCTGCCTCCCAGACTACAGGCGCCTGCCACAATGCCCGGCCATTTTTTTTTTTTTTTTGGTTGTAGCCATCATTGTTGTTTGGCGGGCCCCGGCTGGGGATTCGAACCTGCCACCTTAGGTGTATATGGCTGGCACCTTAGCGGATTGAGCCACAGGCGCTGAGCCTCTTTCTTCTTTTTAAAGACAGAGTCTCATTTCATCACCCTTGATAGAGTGCTGTGACATCACAGCGCATAGCAACCTCTAACTCCTGGGCTTAGGCGATTCTCTTGCCTCAGCCTCCCAAGTAGCTGGGACTACAGGTGCCTGCCACAATGCCCAGCTATTTTTTGTTGCAGTTCGGCCAGTGCAAACCCACCACTGTTGGTATATGCAGCCGGCGCCCTACCCACTGAACCACGGGCGGCACTCTCAGTTCCCTCTTATGTCTATATTGGCTGTTAAATTTTCCTTCATTATAGACTCATCTACTTTAATTTTTTAATTGACACATAATAATTGTATGTATTTGTTTGGTATGTAGTACTTTTAATTTTTTATGAATTTCTATAATTTCTGATCTATTGAGGGTATCAAGTCTTATTTTCTAGTGCTGTCTCAATTAAATTTTTTTTCTTACCATTTATGGGAATTTGAGCTGGGGGAGAAGGTTTAAGCATTTTTTTTTTTTTTGAGACAGAGCCTCACGTTGTCGCCCTGGGTAGAGTGCTGTAGCATCACAGCTCACAGTAACCTCCAGCTCCTGGGCTCAAGCGATTCTCCTGCCTCTACCTTCCAAGCAGCTGGGACTACAGGCACCTGCCACAACCCCCAGATGTATTTTGGTTGCAGCTGACACTGTTGTTTGGCAGGCCTGGGCTGGATGTGAACCCGTCAGTTCAGGTGTATGTGGCTGGTACCTCAGCCAGTCGAGCCACAGGCTCCAAGCCTAAGCATGTTCTTAATTTACAATCAAGATCTAGACTTTCAGGATCTGTCATAAAGCAAGTTATGCAATTTAAAGGGAGCACATCAGTTCATCTGGCAAGTGATATTCCTACCATTGAAATCTAGTAGAAGTTTAAGCTGTGAGTATATAATATATTAACATTTATAAAATACCTGTTCTTTAACAACTTTAGTTTTGCCCTCTCAAAATTCAGAGATATACCAGTTTTAAGATGGGGAAATGGGGCTTAGAGAGGAAAATAATTTACCCAAAATCTAACACATAGTAAGAACCAAAGCCAGAACTCATACTTATGTCTTGCCATGACAACAGCTGCCTTCCATTAAAAGGCATAAGGTAACAATAAGGAACAATGTCTTCACTGTGGGATAACGACAAAATCCATTTAGCACTCAGCTAGAGTGGGTGCTGTTAGAAATCATGAAATCAGTATTTACTGATTATTGTGGATAATTTGTCAACAAATCACAGAGCTGAGTGCAGTTTTCAATTTCATTTTGTTGCCTTGTCAATAAGATTTATTCTTGGAGCAATTTGTGAACTGTTAGTGCTTTTTCAGTGGGCAGTGCACATAAATGGCATGTACATATTGGTAAACATCTCCACAGTGTTGGCAGGTTGGAGGTTCTATTTTGAATTGATTTTTCTCATAGCTTTCAGCTGAAGTTTATTTTCATATAAGCAGTAATTACAGAAAACGAGTGCCTCTCAGGGTAAATGTTGCTGTGCTGGTTAAAGAGCATTATGTGTATTATGTGGCATGCTATAATTATTTGTTTGAATTGTTCCACAGAGATCTTTCCCAACAATTGTAATACATGGGGTTCTAGGTCAGTAAAGACAGAAAGTGTAGATTGCTTAAGCTTTTCTAAAATCTATGTTGTTTTATTTAAGAAGCATATTTGGAAAATGTAACATAATACTTGGGAAATTGAAAGATGGATATATACGTGGAAATAATTAGTATTTTAGTTGAGAAGGTTTAAATACGCAAGTGCCAGAGGACTTAAAAAGAAAAATGTTATGGGAGTACACTGTGGGCTGTCAGAGAAGGTGGGTGGTGTGGCGTTGCACCTGTAGGTGTGGTGTTGAATCCTAGTACTGTCCCTCACAAGCTGAACAATCTCTGCTCTTCAGTTTCTTTGATGTCATGTGAAGTAAAATCTCACCCACCTCACAAGATTGTGAGATGATGGATGTAAATTGGTTAGCATTCATTTTTAACCAATCATTATTTGAGCCTAATTTTTCCACCAAACCTAGACACCTTTCTCACATCCCTGTCTAGTTTCTTCCCCATGCCCCACCCATCCCTCCCAGACTGATTTTGTCAAAACTCAAGAGCAGTCTAGGGGAAAACAGCTGACCCAGTGAGCTCAGAGGGACCTGGGGTCGGTTGTTGTTTCCTTTCGGGGCTCTGGTCCAGGTGATATGGGAACCATTCATACAGATAACCTTGTCCCTGGAATTCTAAGTTCCAAAGTAGCAGATGTGTGTTATATTCATGACTGTTCATCATCTTTTGGGTGGCCTTCCTATATTTAAGGAAACCCCTCCTATGATGAATTTTTCCTCCCCAGGGTAGAAATGGACTCGAATTCCAAGACCTGTGCAGCTAGAGTGCACTTATGGGACCTGGACTCTGCCAAACAGATGCACCCATATGAGTCTGCAATTCAGATGTCACGAGCATGTGGCCGTGTGCTGGGAATAGAGCTTCCATTTTTGGCATCCCTGTTGGCCATAGCCTCCATTGCTCCACAGGGTGGGGACTTCCTCATCTGGCCATTTCTATGGTTTGAAACTGGGCTTTGGTTTTGGAAGCACAGCCTTGCATCTGGCTCTCCTCCCAGAAATTTAAGTGCCACTTTCTTTCCTTTCTTTCTTCCTTCCCTGAACTTTGAACTCCTGGGTTCGAGTGATCCTCCTATCTCAGCCTCCTTAGGTAGGCTGAGGACTACAGGTACATGCCACCATGCCTGGCTAATTTTTCTATTTTTTATAGAGATGGGGTGTGTGTGTGTGTTGGGTGTCTCTCTCTGTTGCCCAGGCTGGATTTGAACTTCGAGCTTAAATGATCTTCCTGCCTCAGCTTCCTAAAATGCTGAGATTGCAAGCATGAGCTACCAGGCCTGGCTTCATTATCGTCTTAATAAACTAATTTTCCAATTAAGCAGCCAGTGTTAGAATCAGCTGCTTGCAACTAAGAACCACTTTTGATAGATAATCTGGAGTGGTTAGCTCTCTGTCATGACTCATTTTTAAAAAAAGACACCCTGTTTTCTCATGTAAATTAAGAGAGATTTTGATGTTGAATTCATTCAGCTATTCAATCAGCAAACATTAGGTGCTTTCTGTGTGTAAGATACTGCATTAGGTACTGAGCGTTCAATGAAGCCTATTCCTAGTCTCCAGGGACTTGAAATCTTACAGAGTAGACAAATATTAGCATATAAAACAAATGTGCTATGACTGAGGACTGAACCAGATGTGGCCTCTGAATATGATTATATTTGACAAAATGCTGGGAGTGACTCCCAGCCATTTGGCAGAACTTGAGGACAAAACAGCTGGGGGTAATTTATATCAGAATGACTTAATATGTAAAAAGAACTTTAGGAAGAAAAATAAAATAAGGTCATATTCATTGACTCTCTTACTTCCTTTTGTTTTTTTTTTCTAACTTGCTTTGGGAATTGTATGGTACTTGGGTAAAATCTATTTCAAGCTTGTGGACCGTATGAGATTGGTGGGGGGAGGGGTTGGAAAGTGTTGACATGCGTTCAAAGTTATTCTCGATGATGATGATTGGCCTGAAGGATAAAAGAGGTACAGAAAACTTTATTCAGTGCCTACTGTGTACCAGGCACTGTGCTAGGGGTTTGTCAGTCATGTCAACCAGAGTTCTTTTTCCTTCCCTCCCTCCCTGTGTATGTGTAGGTCTCTTTAAACTACAAGTGGAAGAGATGCAACTCAAATCCAAGTGAAAAAGGGAATGTTTGGTTCTCATAACTGAAAAAGATCGGGGTAGTTTTATGCAAAACTAGATCTAGGTTCTGAAACATTGTCATTGGGAATCTGTGTTTTTCTGCCTCTTGGCAGTGCGTCCCCTCTATTGGTTTCATTTTCTCATTGTTGCATTTTTTACAGAGGTTGGTGTGGTGTCCAGGGTCAATTCCTACCATATTAGTCACACTAATAGCAGAGGAATTACTTTCTAAGAGTTGCAGCAAAAGTCCCAGGTTTGAGCCTGGTCATGTTAGGATTGTTTTGGCCACAGTAACATAAACATTGGATAAAAGGGGCTAATTTTCTCACATGGCAAGAAACCCAGAGGTAGAGGCCAGAGTTCCAGAGTTAGTTTACTCAGGGATCAATGATGTCAGGGCACTTAGTCAGCTTCTCTATGGCTCTCTTGGCCTCTCCCTTATAGTTTTAGATGGTTACAGCAATGTCTACTGTCACATCTTCATATGACAATCTTCAAAGGCAGAAGGGAGTAGGTCTCTGCTTTGTGTATGCTCTGGAGAGTGCAAAACAACTCTCTAAAAGTCACTGAGCAGACTCTGCTCATGTCTTTTGGGTCAGAGTCAGGTCACATGCTTATGCTATCCCAATCCTGTTCCAGGGGAATGCAATGACAGGCATGCCTACTTTACTGAACTTCACTTCATTGCACTTTGTAGATACTACATATTTTACCAAATGAAAGTCTGTGGCAACCCTCCATCGAGCAAGTCTATCTGTGTCATTTTTTCAACAGCATATGTTTACTTTGTGTCTCTGTGTCACATTTTGGTAACTCTGGAAATATTTTAATATTAATTATTATTCTATATGTTATGGTAAATTGTGAATGATCCTTGATGTTACTATTGTAATTGTTTTGGGGCACCATGAATGGTGCCCGTATAAGACGGCTAACTTCATCAGCAAATGTTGTGTGTATTCTGACTGCTTCACCAACCGTCCCACCATCTCTTGCACTGTCCTTGGGTCTCCTTATTCCCTGAAACATAAAAATATTGACATTAGACCAGTTAATAGTCTTACAGTGGCCTCTGAGTGTTAAAACGAAGGGAGGAGTCACATGTCTCTCACTTTAAATCAAAAGCTAGGGCTTGGCACCCGTAGCACAGTGGTTATGGCGCCAGCCACATACACAGAGGCTGGAGGTTCAAATCCACCTGGGACAGCTGAAATCAACAATGACAACCGCAACAAAAAATAGCTGGTCGTTGTGGCAGGCACCTGTAGTCCCAGCTACTGGGAGGCTGAGGCAGGAGATTCACTTAAGCCCAAGAGTTTGAGCTTGCTGTGAGCTGAGACACCACGGTACTCTACCAAGGGTGACATAGTGAGACCCTGTCTCAAAAAAAAAAAAAATTCAAAAGCTAGAAATGATTAAGCATAGTGAGGAAGGCATGTCAAGCCAAGGCAGACCAAGGCCTTTTAAGCCAGTTAGCCAAGGTGTGAATGTAAACAAAAAGTTCTTTAAGGAAATTAAAAGTGCTACTCTACTGAGGAGTACATAAAAGATGAGAAAGTAAAACAGGTTCATTGCTGTTTTGATCTGGAGAATCTTTTACAGCTTGGGATAAAAGATTAAATCGGCCACATCATTCTGTTATATCAAAGCCTAAACAAGAGAAAGGACCTAACTCTCTTCACTTTTTAGAAGGCTGAGAGAGGCAAGGAAGCTGCAGAAGGGAAATGTGAAGGTAGTAGAGATTTGTTGATGAGGTTAAAGAAAGAAGTGTAATTTAAATGTGCCAGGGGAAGCAGCAAGGGCTGACACAGAGGCTGCAGCAAAGTATCCAGAAGGTCTAGCTGAGAAGAAGGTGACGTGACTGCACTTAACAACAGATTTTCAGTGTAGACTAAAGAGCCTTATATTGGAAGAAGATGCCATGTGGGACAATCATAGAGAGAAGTCAATTCACGGCTTCAAAACCTCAAAGGACAGGCTGATTTTCTTGTTAGGGAATAAAGCAACCACTGACTTAAATTTGAAGCTACTGTTTATTTACCATTCCAAAAGTCCTGGGGATCCTAAGAATGATGTTAAATCTACTCTGTGCTCTATAAATGGAATAACAAAGCCTGGACAACAACACATCTATTCAACAGATGTGAATATTTTAAGCCCACTGTTGAGACCGACTACTCAGAAAAAGATTTCTTTCAAGATATTATTGCTCATTGACGATGCATCTGGTCACCCAAGAGCTCTGATGGAGATAGATATCCAAGGAGATTAATGTGTTTTCATGCCTACTAACACATTTCATTCTGTAGCTCATTGATCAAGGAGTAATTTTGACTTTTAAGTCTTATAAGTTAAAGAAAACATTTCCTAAGGTGATAGCTGTCATAGATAGGTATTCCTCTCATGGATTTGGGCAAAGTAAATCAAAAGCCTTCCGGAAAGAATTCACTATTTCAGATGACATTAAGAATATTTGTGATTTATAGGAGGAGGTCAAAATATCAACATTAACAGGAGTTTAGAAGATGTTAACTCCAGCCCTCATGGATGATTTTGAGGGTTTCAAGACTTCAGTGGAAGAAGATGTGGAGGAAATAGCAAAAGAACTAGAATTAGAAGTGGAGCCTGAAGATGTGACTGAATTGCTGCAATTTCATGATAAAACTTTAAGGGATGAGGAATTGCTTCTTAAAGGTGAGCAAAAGAAGTGGTTTCTTTAGATAGAACTTACTCCTGGTGAAAATGCTGTATACATTATTGAAATGACAACAAAGGATTTAAATATTCTGTAAATTTGGTATAAAATTCTGATAAAGCAGTAGCAGCATATGGGAGCAATAAAGTTGGATTGACTCCAACTTTAAAAGAAGTTCTACTGTGGGTAAAATACTATCAAATAGCATTGCATGCTATAGAGAAATCTTTTGTGAAAGGACAAGTCAATGGATGCAGCAAAGTTCACTGTTGTCTTATTTTGAAAAATTGTCACAGCAGTCCCAACCCTCAGTAACCTCCATCTGATCAGTCAGCAGCCACCAATGTCATGGCAAGACCTTCCACCCGCAAACAGGTTATGATTCACTGAATGCTAAATTATTAGAACCAAACTTGAAGGTACCTAAACCTTGATGGTTTTAAGAATCTTAACATATATCACTTGGGGCTAGATAATGTGCCCAAGGACATTACTCAGGTTATCCTATATCTAAGCAAAGTCAGAGTGCAGTTAGCAAAGAAGAAGGGGTGAGTTGGAACATGGTTATTGTGCAAGTACCCAACCATATCTGCTAGTATCTCAGTGCCTTATCTTGGGTTATGTATCCATTTCTGAACCAATCACAGTGTACTCATGTGTCTACCTGTGGAGCAGTGGAAGTGGCCATCATGGAGGTAGGTAGAGGTATTGTATCAGTCTACCCAGCTCACATTGAGAGTGGAAAAGGTTGGGTCTCATTTATCCTACACTCAATTTCCTATGTTAACTTTGATACCCAGAAGAAGAATAAAAATCTTTTGTTACATCCTTGACCTAATTGTTAGGTTAAAAAGGTTCCTATTGAGATATCATCTAACCCCAGTGAAAATGGCCCACATCTCAAAGTCCCAAAGCAAGATAATGGCATGGGTGTGGAGAGAAGGGAACACTCCCATACTGTTGGTGGGACTACAAAGTAGTACAGCCTTTATGGCAATAAGTATGGAGAGTCCTCAGAGAACTTAAAGTGGACCTTCCACTTGATCCTGCTATACCATATTAGTATCTACCCCAAAGAAAAAATTCATTTTACTATAAGGACACATGCACTCAAATGTTTATAGCAGTACAATTTATAATTGCAAAAATGTGGCAACAACCCAACACATGAATGGATTAATAAACTGTAGTATATGTATCCCATGGAATACTGTTCAGCCATAAAAAGATCGAGACTTTGTATCCTTTGTCACAACTTGGACTGATTTGAAGACCACTCTCCTGAGTAAAGTGTCAGAAAAAATGGAAAGGCAGGCATCACATGTGCTCAATACTAATTTGAAACTTGTGGATTAACAACAAGCTCATATGAGAGAAAAACTCAGCTGAATTCAAGGTGAGAGGGGGATGGGAGCCAGCAGGTTCCTTCCCAGTGGGAACAATGTGCAGGTGTGTAGCACACTTCCTGTGCCAGGGACACAGCTACAATTTAGATATTGCCTTACAAATACAAGTAATGTGGCCTAATTGTTGTTACCCTCATATTAACTGGAAATAAAAACAATAAATTAAAAAAAAATTCCTATTCCTATCATTAAATCTTACTTCCAAATTTTGGGTAGCTTAGTCATACTTTGGAGTCACTATACCAAGCAGTTGAGATGGCTGAGGATAAAGGAAAGCGTGTGATAAACAGGGTCTCTCCTTATGGAAGGCATAAGCTCCTCAACAGAACACTGTTAATATGAGCCCTCTGCAGGAAAAGGGAAATAGTTGTTAGAGTCATTTATTGTAATGATACTCGGCATTGTGAACTTTCACTGTTATGCTGCTTCTTTGCCACGTTGTTTGTAAAGTTACCTTTTAGGAATCCTCTATATAAATGTGGACCATCTTAACTCATGCCTAGTGCCAACTTGCAGCAGCAAAAGCAAACAGCTACAAGGTTAGCTGTCTCTGGATTCAAAGAGCACAAAGTATAAGAATTCTCTGGATCCTAAGAAACTAGCCCAAGTGAGGAAGAAGCTGAAAATAATAAAGAGGTGCAGACAGGAACAAAGAGATAAACTCACAGGCAACAGGCCTAAGTTTAAGAGGAGCACTCAGATGGTAGCAGGCAGGTCATCCTCAGCGCGTCTACAGCCTTGCTCTGCACAGGCCCAGCCAGGCCAAGTACGAGAATATCAATGTTTTCTTTTTTTGCATACGGTCTTTCTTTAGGCACAAGGACTATTACTAGTTCACAGGATTTCCCCCTTCTTCATCTAGAAGCAAATGGCAAAGATTAAGTATAAAACATTATTGAATAAATCCCTACCCCAGTACTAATCCTACAACCAGAGCTTGTAAAAGTCAAGTTCCACTTGCCAGGGCTTATCCGCAGGGGTGTGGAGAGAATCTATTGTGGGCCTATGAATACACTGAAGGCAGCTTCTTAGAAAGGCGGCAGCTTCTGCTGATGTGTTTGTGAAGGGATGAGGACTCTTAGTGTGTGTATATGTGTGGCATGCACAGAAGTATAAATGGCTTCAACCATCAGAGACAAGACATCTCACAGTTAAATTGACATTCCCTGTGGCACTAAAGAAATTGCACAGAAGATAACCACTGTATTTTCTAAAAAAACATTAAACAAAAATGGGCTTTCAGATGAACCCCATATTACTTCCTTTATAACCAAGAAAACCATTTTTTTTGTCTGAATAATTATTATGTAGACCATGGTTCCATAGCACATTAGCACAAAATTGTATTCCACAAAAATGTTTTTTAAACAAATAAATTTAGAACATACCTGGACACAAAATCTTCCTTTTGAATATTTAAAATGTAAGATATTAAGTCCTATGGTAAAAACATAATTCAGCTTTGCAGAACATGAAGTTATAAAATGTATTTGACTGTAGATGCCTTCCGGGTCCTATGAGACCAGAAAACAGTGACACTAAGCTCTAACAAGACTACAGGAAGGTGGTAAGTCTTCCAGTGTCTGTGTGAAACAATATAATTCTAAATCAATAAGCAGATGTTTATTAAGAACCAGTGGCTACAGGTCTTCTCAGTGTTTATATGCAAACTACTATTCAGCATACTCTAGTATCAGGTAGAGGAGGTATGTGGATTCCACTAACTCTGGCCTCAGTGGGTAGAAGAGAACATCAGGGGCCAGGTATACCAGTCAATGAGGCACCATAGTGCTTCCATGTGGGAGACAGATGACATCTTCCACGTCTCCTATCAGCACCTAAGGAGAAGACACAGGTCACCTGGGTGAGATATTTTCTCAGAATGGCAAAACATGACACAAAGGCCCTGAGCTCACCTCCAGCCCCTAGTTCTTATCTGATCTATAAACATGGTTGAAGACAACCCCCCCTCACCCCCCGTCTGTCACCGAAGCTAACATGATGCAAATTGCAGAGAAAAGAGGTTACGTATGCTGATGGACAAAGAATAAACAACTGGGAGATGGATTATGCAAACACAGTTACCTTTCAAGCATGGTTTGCACCTCTGCAGTATATTTCTGTTTAGTACTCTGGGGGATAATTTCACAAACAGAATGATCAAGACATGTAGCACTATTAACTGCCTAACTCCAAAGGAGCTACAGAAAGCTCTGGTATTAAAAAAAGAAAGGAAAAAAAATAAAAAAAGAAAGGAAGAGGAAAGTCCCTTGCAATGTTACTGAGAAAAGAGAATTTGTAACTTTATATAATTTTAATTAACATAAATTTAAATATCCATTGTATAACTTGGGTCATTTAATTTATCCAGCCCTCGTTTTTACTTTCTACAGACCTCACAAATCTACTGTTTCCGTCCATCTCCTTGCCAGCCCCCTAACCCTCTCATCCCAGCTACTCAGGCTGTCTGAACCCTGGGATTCACACAGTGGCCTCCTAGTTAATGCTTCTTGCTGATTGTGAATGACGAGCACTTGTAAAAATAATTGGATTTAAAAATCTGTCAGTGACTTTCCAGAGCTCTCCAGATAAAGGTCAAAATTGCTTACATGGGCAATTTTTGAGGCTCTGGTGGGAGGTCTGAGCCCTCCTTCATTTCCAGCCTGAATTTTCACTGTGATACATGTCGGTGCCTGCTGTGGCACCCTGTCACTGAGCAAATAATAACAGCCAGAACACGGATTGAAGATACATGCCTGCAAGAGGTGGGCTTCCCATCTGTCCTTTGACAGCCCCAAGAAACCTCTCTCTTGGCCTTTTATTGAAGCCTCATACAACAGGAGTGGGGGCTCACGTGCTAGGATCACATATTTAATGGTTGCTAAGTGCTCTTTCTGGCCAGGCTGAATTCCCATCCTTTGCCCTACAAATGTTACAAAGCATAACACTAGCTTGCTAAGAAGCTACCAATCTTCATTAACGCATGCAGCTGCTTGAGGGCTTGTCTCCAGGCTGCAAAACATCTCCAAGCAGGCTAGGTTTGTCTCGGTCCCAGCACCTTCTTCAAGAGCCAGTGGCTGCTTCTATAAGCCTGGTGCTCAGTCTCTACAAATATCCTTGTCCCTGGGCTTCAGTTGTTCTGTCCTTTCCCTGTCCCTTGAAGTTCCATGCTCCTTTCTGCCTCAGGACCTTTGCCTGCTCTTCCTTTCCCATTCCTTCCCTTCTCTTGTCCACTTTGATCCTTTTGCCAAATTAACTCTTTTACATTTTTTAGAACTCAGCTCAAGCATTACTTCTTCAGGGAAAACTCCAGGGTTGGTTTTCCTTCTCTGTTATAAGGGCTCTCAGAATTGTAGTTCACTCCTCCAGAGCACCATCATCTGCCAACTTCAAGTTCATTATTTACCAGGCCAAGGCAGAGAACAACATTGTCAGAATCTTAGTAGCATCTCAGAGGAGAGGGCAAAGTTGAAATATTTAGGAGATTCAGGAGACTGGTTTAAGACTGTTCTTTCAATGCCAGGTTAGGGGGCGTGGGCAAAGTTCACAATGTAATCAGTTAGGATTTATGGACACAGCAAGGCAAGGGTCTCAGAGCAGTCTTGAAAAGTCATTTAATGGGCCTAGTTAAGCAACCTGTTGTATTAGGAAGGGATATTTACCCTAATGAATGCTGGTTGGGAAATCTCCAATATGGGCAAATGGATTTTCCCCAAACTGTACAGCTATTTGGAACTTCAGCTTCCAGGATATGAGTTTTCTGGAATAGTAAAACATGTTAATGTGGATGGTCAGTAATAAAGTTTTGTTAAGGAGCATGGTGGATAAGAAATAAAGCACCCCTTTCCAAATTTATGAACCTCATCATTCTTCAGTTGACAGTAGTTCTCAGCACCTATGGGAATTTGAATTATAAGTTGGATGATTATTTGATTAACATTTCTCTCTTCTTCTAGACGGCAAACTCTAAGAAAGCAGGGACTATCACTGCTTAGTATCCTAACATTTAATCTAGCATGATGTCTAGCAGTGAGTAGTTAACAACTTAAGAATAAAAATAAAATCCTAAGTAACCACAACTAACACAGTGAACCTCCTCTTGACCAAGTTTTAACTGAATTCCCAGCCATGACAGGCCTAGAGGCCAGACACACCACATCATACCCCTCCCGGTTAACAGCTCTTAGGCTTTCTTCCCTAAGGGCTAAACAGAAGGAGCTGTTTGGAAAGACTTGTTCTGCCATTGATTCAACCAATTACCTAGTGCTACTCTTCTATTTTTTCGTTATAGCACAACTGACTGGCATTCCTTCCTGAGAAGGGTCCACTGACCATGGAGTGGTTCTGACCAGTCTATGGAGGTTGCGCAGTGAGGATTTTCATGTCCTCTGCGCTCTCCACCCTTAGATCATGGGAACACTGCTATTTTTCCACATGTGACCTATGAAGGGGCAGGAAGCTCAATTGCATGTGCACATGTTTCTCCTTCCATAAATGCTCACAACTCCTTCTATAGCTTATTAAATGTGTCTACTCGGCCACCCTGCTCAGCAAAACTCCCTATTCCCATTGCCTTCCTTTCAAAGTAGGTGCTTTCCTGTTCTGCCCAAGGCTGTTGTTTCCCAGACAGTCAGAGTGGCCACACTGCAGGCTGCAACTCTGTAGAGAAATGATGCTCTCTGTTCCAAATTTATGAGCCTTGCCATTCTTCAGTTGACACAACTAAATAAATATAAGGTAGGAAGGGCCTTAAGAGATTTTGCATAGGGTGATGAAATTAATCATGAGGAAAATGTTAGGAGGAGGAAGAGGTGGTTGTTTAAGAGGTAAAGAACAGAGACCATGCTGCAGAACAGAGCTACACAGATACTCCCAAGACCCAGAGGTGCTCTGCCTTCTGTCTCCAGTAGCCACAGCTGCCTATCTCCGTCCTTTGCTCTTTCTTCTTGTCTAGACCCCCATTGTACCCCCTTCCCACCTCACCCCTTCCTCTATCAAAACTTTTATCACACCCCATCCATCCCTATAAACCAAAGTCACTACAACCTTTTCTCCAGAAGCTTCTTTATCAGCACCTTTATTTCTTGTAGAATCAAAGCTTTCCTAACAAAGAAAGCTCAGCCTGCCTCTTTCCCCAGCCTTAGGTAAACAGAGGATTGTTCTCTAAGCCTGCAATAAACCTCTTCTGAGCCAAGCGTGGTGGTGGCTCAAGGCTGTAATCCCAGCATTTTGGGATGCCAGAATTATGAGACCAGCCTGGGCAACACAGTAGATCCCATCTCAATGAAAAAAATTTTAAAACTTAGCTGGAAGTTGGTGTGGTGGCTCAAGCCTGTAATCCTAGCTCTCTGGGAGGCTGAGGCAGGTGGATTGCTTGAGCTCACAAGTTTGAAACCAGCCTGAGCAAGAGCAAGACCCCATCTCTAAAAATAGCTGGGCCTTGTGTCAGGCACCTATAGTCCTAGCTACTTGGGAGGCTGAGGCAAGAGGATCACTTGAGCCCAAGAGTTTGAGGCTGCTGTGAGCTATAACTCCACAGCACCTAACCCCCGAGTGACTGAGTGAGACTCTATCTCAAAAACAAAACAAACAAAAAGCTTAGCTGGGCATGGTGGCACATCTGTAGTTCTCACCTACTTAGGAGACTGAGGTGGGAGGATCTCTTGAACCCAGGAGTTGAAGACTCTAGTAAGCTATGACCATGCCACTGCACTCCAGCCTAGGAAGTGGAGTGAGACTTTGATTCTAAAAAGGAAAAAAAAAAAAAAGAAAAAAAAATCAAACTAACTAAAACAACTGTGCATGTGCACTCATGTATGTATGTGTGTGTGTGTGTGTGTGTCTGACGATTAAGTCTGTGAACTTTCCAGCAAGTGCTTATGTTGGCAACAGTGTACAAACAACTCAGGAAGGTTTTGTAACCTTGGTATCAGTGTCTTGCAGCCGTTTGTGTTGACATGTGGTGGTTGCCGAGTGGTGTTCATTATTGTTGCTGCGCGTTTTTGTGTGCCTTCATGAGAATGTCAGAGCTTGAATTAGAGCCATGAACAAACATTAGATTTGTTGTTAAACTTGGCAACAGTGGAAGTGAAATCAAGGACATGTTATCCCCAGTTTATGGGGGTAATGCCATGAAGAAAATGGCAGTGTAGAATGGATTAAATGTTTTTCTGAAGGGAGAGAAAATGTCACTGATGAAGAGAAGTCAAGGCAGCCTGTAAGGAGCAGAACTGATGAAAACATTGGAAACATTTGTCAGATTGTGTGTCAAAATCGTTAGCTGACTGTGAGAAGCATAGTAGACCAAGTAAACATCAATAGAAAAAGTTAGGCAAATCTTAACTAAACATCTTGGCATGAGAAAGGTGTGTCTCTTGCATCATGACAACGCAGCAGCTTACATGGCACTGTCTGTGAAGGAGTTTTTAGCCAGCAAATGAATAATAGTATTGGAACACCCTTCATACTAACCTGGTCTGGCCTCCAGCGACCTTTTTTTTTTTTTTTTTTTACCCAAAATGTAGGAAATTTTGAAAGGAAGACATTTAGATGCCATTCCGGACATCAGGGTCAATAGCACCAAGTATTCTGATGGCCATTCCAGAAAAAAGAGTTCCAGAGTTCCAAAATTTCCTTGAAGGGTGGACCAGGTGCTGCCATTGGTGCACAACTTCCCAAAGGGAAAGAAGTCTTTGAAGGTGACTGTAGTCACCTAGCAATGAAGTATGTAGCCCTTTTTCTAGAATGAGTTCCTGAACTTAATTGTCAGACCTCGTGTACAGGTATCTTTTGAGCAAGACTGAGATGTGGCAGAGAATTGGGCTGACGACATGTTTGCAGAGAGCTCTGATGCCAACACTGTGGTCCTTCCTGAGCTGGAGGGTAGCACATGTCACAGGGCCAGTGCTAGAAGATTATTCTTAGTGTATATCCTTGAGTTTACCGAGAGAAGTTTGTGAGCAGGCCATTCTTCCTAATGTCTCCATTAGTATCCTTCCCCATTCCAGGTTATAGGAGTCCTGAACTAAACCTCTTCAAATTCTGAAAGACTAAATCCCAACTCAAACAAACTTAAGCAAAGGAGGGGCATATTTGGGGCCTGTTCTAGGAAGTCCAAAGTATGATGAGATATGGGGCTCAAACTCCACTCTGAGGAGACTGTTTCTCACTACTTCCTCTGCTAACTTCATTCTCAGGAAATCTCCAGGCTCCCTTGATCCTTACTATGTCCAAAGTCAAATGGGACATTTCTCATTCCTTATCATTTTAATCCCTCCAAATCCTCTCTGAATGTTCCGGCTCAAGTAGTGTGCCAACCCATGGACCGCTCATTGGTTCTCTGACCAATGGAGGACATGGCTTCAACCTTGTGCAGAGATGTTTAGGCACCCTTGGTTGGCAGCCTCACCCAACCACACAAGGTGGGGAGGGGCGGTGCTCAAAGAGAACAAAGCATGGTGCGTGTCCCCTGCTCCAGTGCTGCACATGTGGCCCAGGGACCATCAGCATCAGCGCCACTCAGGGGCTAGTTAGAAATGCAGGCTCCTAGGCCCTGCCCCAGACCTCCTGATTCAGCATCTGGACTGGAGCCCAGGGCCTGTCTTGTAACGAGGCTCCCAGCGGTTCTGAAGCATGTTGAAGTCTGTGCCCACCTTTCCACCGCCAGTCAGATGTCACAAGCTAAGGAGCAGCAGTTGTCCAATGAGAAGCTGCACCTGGAAACAAACATAAGGACCCTCAAAAGAAGGATCCTGCAGCCTTTATAAAGACTTTTCCATAATCTGGTGATTGCTGCAGCATCCCTACTTGGTGTCAGGCCCCGAGGTAGATCCTGTAGATCCAGAGATAGGTCCTGAGCCTCCTTAGTCATCTTGAACCAGAGAGTTTCAGTTTAGAATGAACTTTCTGAATGCATCATCACATTCTTTTGTTGAGATTATGTATTGATACAAGGCTTCTGGAGGGCAATCAGGCCATGTATACCAAGAATCTAAACGTCTGTGTGCTGTAATAAGTCCACCTCTAGAAAACAATCCCCTAGAAAGTAAACAGTGATGTCTATGAAAGTTTATATGCAAATCTTGGTAATATTATTCATTACAAAAAGTAATGATAGCCATCAGAATAGCCAATAATAGGAGACTGGCTAGATAGATTATGATTCAGTCATAAAAAATCATGTTCATGACTAGTTTTTAATGATCTGGGGAACATGATCACCATATAACAAGAAGGTTTATAGATGAACGATACAGGCTTTGTGTGGGCATGTGTGTGAGTCCTTAAGGGAAGAGTTGTATCTTGATGTGCTTACATTGTTAGTAATAATGATTTAATAAGCTTAAAATCAACATTCAATTATTAGTTATAAGTAGGTTAGGAATTGAATTAAGAAAATGATTGCAGATGATGGGCAAAAGGAAACAGAGACAGGAGAGAAGTGGATCAGAGAGACCCAAAGCCTGGTGCAAAATGCACTACAGGAGGCATTGCCCCTTTAAGACTTAAAAAACTATTTGGGGAGATTTTATATAGCTGCTGTTATTTCAGAACTTGATATGGGCCTGTTCAATATTTCCACTTCATTCTGGCTAAGTTTTGGGAGATGGCGTGCTTCCAAGTATTGGTCGATTTCTTTCAGATTTTCATATTTCTGGGAATAGAGTTTCATGTAGTATTCATTGAGGATTCTTTGAATTTCTAGGGGGT
>CAUYQV010016785.1:0-26848 GCA_963574575.1 Galagoides demidoff | reverse complement strand
TATCGGCACTAGAGAAGGGTCTCAGGTGTGCTCTGACTCACTGCCTCGTTCCAGCTACACTGATGAGGCTGGTAAAAGCCTTTGCAATGGTATGGAAGTAAGCCGACATCGGGCCAGTCTCTACTCCCCTTTCCTCTCTGTTGAACTCTTTCCTTGTCCCTGGACTGGCCTCTTCTCCTTTCTTGCAGACCCTCACCCCAGTTCTATGCCAGAACCTCTCAAAAAGGGTGATTTAAATTTCAAGCAGGTCATCTAGAATTGCTGGTATTTCACATCTAAACATCACACTCAAATCACAGAACAAAGAGAGATCTTCAAGGGAACCAGAGAGAAAGGACAGATCACTGGCAAAGGAATAGCCTTCAGCCCAGCCTCAGCATCCGCACGGAAGACCTGCCAACCCCAACCTCACAGTCACAAGGTCGCTCTGTTGAGAAGGTGGCTAACGTACAAACTTTCTAGGCCACGAAACCCTGGCATTTTACCACCAAGACACTTTCAGAAAGAAGTTCTAAAGCACACGCTGCAAGCAGAAGAAACACGACCCCAGACAGGAGGTCTGAGCAGCAAGAAGGAATGGAGAACAAAGCTGCTGGGGAACGTGGGGAAATCTGTACAGACATCGGTGGCACAAAATAAGACTTACATGTCTGGTTTGTGCAGTTGGAAAGAAAGAAGTGAAATCCTGGACAACAGTGGCTTTTGGTGAAGGGAAACTTGGAGTCCGAGTACCCTCAGTTTCTCATTTTGTTTGAGAGATGAGGCAGACACTCCACGTCTCACGAATGTTTCTGCGTGTCCCACCCTAAACCAGTGAAGCAATGGGACAGAAAGGAAGAAAAGAAGGAAGGTCCTGGGAAGTTGACCCTAAGTCAGATGTCGTGTAACAAAATTCCCCTTTCAAAAGCAATATGAATGAAGTACACCTGCTCTGTAATTTTGGATTCCAGACTGTATTTGCAAGGCTCTTTGAACAAAACACTTCACCAGGCCTCAGTGGCCCACTGAGCCCTGAAAAGATACCCTGCCCTTGGCTCCTCATTGCAGGTGGCTGAGGAGTGGTGTGGCTCATGGGCTTCTTCAGGTAGCCATGTAGGCCCTTCCACTGGATGTGTCTAATTCATGCACATGTGGTGTGCTCAGATATGTGTCCCTGCATCAGGGGAGTGGCTGTCATGGCAGATACTTGTGAAGACCTTCCTCAAGACTTACACTGGATTCTGGAAGAAACAAGAGTGTGGCGTGAGCATGGGGAAGCAACCATGAAGCGAAGGCTTAGTCTCAGGGATCAGAGGCTTAAAGAAAAGGACGGATTGAAACCTAAAAAGAAAGAAAAGAAAGATCCCAGCACATTAAAGGAAAGAGAAGTCCCCCAGCACCCTTCATGCTTATTCTTCCAATATAATACACAACTGGGCCCACCTTACCAAATCTTGGTTGATACCAACTTTATCAACTTTTCCATTAAAGCCAAACTGGACTTAGTGCAGTCAATGATGGACAGTCTGCATGCCAAGTGCATTCCCTGTATAACTGACTGTGTAATGGCTGAAATTGAGAAATTGGGGCAGAAGTATCAAGTAGCCCTCAGGATTGCCAAGGATCCAAGATTTGAACAATTACCATGCACACACAAAGGAACCTGTGCAGATGACTGCTTAGTACAGAGTGACTCAGCACAAGTGTTACATCGTGGCCACAGTTGACTGAGACCTTAAACGAAGAATTCAAGAATCCGGAAAATCCCTGGAGTTCCTATCATGTATATTTCTAACCACAGACACAATATTGAATGGATGCCAGATAATTATGGAGCCCCTTGGTTCTAATTCTTATAAGACAATGTTCGTATGCTTTTCTTCAACCAAGTTTCTCTGTTAACAGTTTGTTAAACATGAAATACCATGAATTATTACTCTGTTCACCAGCTTGCTTTGTTATGACCTGGAGGATGTAGGTAAATACACTCATGTTTTGGATGCTATTTTGAAAATGATATTTGGCTCGGTGCCTGTGGCTCAATCGGCTAAGGCGCCAGCCACATACACCTAAGGTGGCGGGTTCCAATCCGGGCCCACCAAACAACAATGATGGCGGCAACCAAAAAAAAAAAATGGCCGGGCATTGTGGTGGGCGCCTGTGGTCCCAGCTACTTGGGAGGCAGAGGCAGGAGACTCGCTTGAGCCCAGGAGTTGGAGGTTGCTACGAGCAGTGATGCCATGGCACTCTACCCAGGGGATAGCTTGAGGCTCTGTCTCAAAAAAAAAAAAAAAAAATTAGGTCAATTTAAGGAGGTTGTTGATATAGGGAGATGGTCAACTATGGAGGTTCTTCTTTTGCTTTTAATCAGAATTTCCTGATAGATTAAACATGGAGTATGACAGAAAGAAGCCAAGGACTATGTTTCTGGCCCGAGAAACAGAAGGATAGAAGGTCATCATTTTAGACGGGAAGGCTACAGATGAAAGGAGGGAACACACGCATGAGTGCTTGCACATGTTATGTTGGAGGGGGCAATGGAGATCAGCAATTCAGTTCTAAGCTCCAGTCTGCTATAAAATGGAGATATCATTGCATAATTCATAGCTTTCTTTTTCTTAAACAGCACTGCATTTCTTCATTTCAGTTAAGTTCTAGCATGCAGACTTTGATGCGATCCTAGAAGGAAGTGCAGCCACCATGCAGTCTGCACATTATGCTTGATGGGTGTGGTAATTTCATGTCAACCTGACAGGAATAAGGAATGCCCAGATATCTGGTTAAACATTAATTCTGAGTGTGTCTATGAGGGTGTTTCTGGAAGAGAACAGCATCTGAACTGATAAACTGAGTAAAGCAGCTGACCCTCCCAATGTGGGTCTGCACCATCCAATCCTTTGGGGGGCCTAAAGAAGAGGAGGAGGAAGGACAAATCTGGTCTCTCTGCTTGAGCTGAGACATCCATCTTCTGCCCTTGGACAGCTGTACTCCTGGTTCTAGGGGTTTCAGATTCAGATCAGAATATATCAGCTCCCCTGGCTCTCAGGCCTTTGGACATAGACTGTATTTCATTGCTGACTTACCTTCCTAGTTCTCTAGCTTTCAGACAGCAGATGGTAGGACATCACAGCCCCCATAACAGTGTGAGCCAATTCCGACAATAAATTTCCTCTTATGTTATTTATATATTATATACCATCGGTTCTGTTTCTCTGGAGAATTTCAACTAATGATGGGTGTACCACCTCTTACCCCCCATGTAAAGCATGCTCCCCTTTTACTAAAGAGAAAAATACATCCATGCTTCACAGCTCCTTTAATCATGTCCCACTCACACCTCTATAGAAAAAATTCCTCCACTTTTCTATTTCTACATTTTGGTCCTTATGGCCACTGTTCATGTTGAGGGAGAGGTTAGATACTGTGGGAACCACCTCTACCTCTGATACAATCTGCCCTTCCTATTGTGGAGTTTATCATTTCCACCAATAAGTATGTCCTTAACAAAAACAAGACATAAATTGTTTCTCATTTCTCCTATCTCATCAAGTACTCAGTTCCCCCAGAGTTCTGTAGTTTCCTCATCCTTTTACACCACTGTCATCTTAACCTGGGATTTGGGAATAAAGAATCTGGTAACAACAACATCAACACAAGCAACTATGGATTTTCACTGAAAGCCTTTATTTCCTGAACAGAGAGCCAGCCCCATTCTTACTGCAGTACTGTCACCTAGAAACCAAAATTCTCAGCTAACATAACATTTCAGGGCTAATGTAATTCCTAGAAAACTACTCAGCACAGTTCAAAAACAAAAACCCTCAGTAGCTCTTATTTTCCCCTTGGGAGATAGTCTCACTCTGTTGCCCTAAGCTAGAGTGCAGTGGCCTCAGCCTAGGTCACAATAATCTTGAACTCCTTGGTTCAAGTGATCCTCCTGCCTCAGCCTCCTGAGTAGCTGGGACCAACTACAGGTGGGTGCCACCACACCTGGTTAATTTTTTTTTTCTATTTTTAATGGGGACGGGGTCTTACTCTTGCTCACGCTGGTTTCCAACTCCTCAGATCAAGCAATTGGCTTGGCCTCCTCGTGTGCTAGGGTTAAAGGTGTGAGCCACCATGCTGGCCCAGTAGCAGCTCTTGCCTTTGTATCACCTGTATAATCTGAAACTTCAAACTGTAAATTTCTAATTGCAATAGTAATTGCTTAGTTTCATTGAGCATTTAGTATGTGTGGGGTGCTATGCTAAGTAAGTGTTCCAACTAAATCTGTTTATTCAATAATAAAATAACCCTGGGACAAAGTTATCATTATGCAAAAACAGGAGATATTAGGTTGATCTTATAAGTAAACAAGCACCAATATTTACTATGGAGTATGACACTTAATCCCCAAAGAATTATGAGAGATTAGTATTGCTTTATATTGCTATTTTCTGACTCTCATTACAAAAGAGACCTGAGTGCCATGCTCAGTGGTTAGAGCGCTGCATCCCAGGGGCAGTAGATTTGAACTTCACCTGGGCCAGATTAACCAAAAAAAAAGAAGAAGAAGAAGGAGAAAAGAAAATACAGGTGTGCCCCTTCTTAAGGAAAATAGGTTATTGGAAATGAAAATAAAATTATTTTTATTTTACTTAAAACCCTGCTGCCCCATCCAAACGAAGGAAACCACGTTTGTCCTCGCAGCAGATTCAGAGCTCTTCCACACTTTGTGGTTTGAGATCAGAGATCTAGGCTGCATAGGAAGACTCTAAAAACAGGTAGTTTAGTGGACAAATGTTTTATTGAGTGGAAAATGTTTTACATTTGTTTTACAAATGTTTATAAGAGATTTCTTCAGGCAGATCATGAGCACTATGGAGATATAATCTCAAGATTATAATCTAAAGGGAGAGATAAGATATGGATAAAATAACTCTAAATGCACTAGAAACAAGTCTAAATTTCAATAAATGGAAGAGACAGCCGTGAGAGTTCAGAAGAAGGAAAAGACTACTTCAAATTGTGGAGTCAAATGGGCTTCCTCTGAAAAGGTAAAATTTGAGTTGTTCTTGAAGTAGGTTCTGGGTATGTGGAATCCAGCAGAGAGAAGGACATTCAGAAGCAAAAGGTAAAAGAAGACTGATGTCATTCATTAGGACAAGGAAGTGGGCATGTGTTAAATACCTAGAGCTTACCGGGAGCACAGGCTGCAGAAAGGAAATAGAGTAAAATGAGGGTGGTCAGATAGGTTAAATGTGACCGTGGCAGACCTTAAAAAGGAGAGAGCATCTAGATGGGAAATGATTAAACATTTTAAGAGGTGGAATGGACACCACATTTGGCAATGACTTGGTATATGGAGCGTAGGAATGAAGATGAGTAAATGAGAGAATGGTACCACATTAATAAAAATATGAAACAAAGGAGGAGAAAAAAACACATGCAAGCAGAAAGAAAGGAAAGCTGTTTAGGGGTGTGTGTGTATATATATATATATAGAGAGAGAGAGAGAGAGAGAGAGAGGGCTTCAGAAAGTGACAGATTATATAACAAAAGTGGGCTGCAAATGTGAGGGTAGCGCTCAGGACTGAGATCTCCTCTTAACACATACACATGGAAGCTGACTGTAAGTTTGCATAACACAATAAACATGAATCTGGGATTTCTTTTAATCTTTTTTTAAGTAACATTGTGAGATTAATACTATTATCACCATTTCCTAAAATCAGTGTATTCGGCCTTAAGTTCCTAGCTAATGAGTTGATGATTAGAACTAGTTTTACAACAACCATAATCTGGTGAATGCAGAAACAAAGAAAATCTTACCAGAAACGGAATTTTAAATCATTAGTACCTAACAGGCAACCAAAGTAGTGTAAGATCTTTCAGTTCATTTTTACTTCTCATGGTTGCCTGACTCTTCAGCACAATTATGCACTAACCAGTTCCAAGCAAACTGTACCCATGGTTAACAAGTGGGCAATGGAGCGGTGAGATGTACTCAGTGGTCCATGAAGTCTGTTCAGTTATTTCCAACAAGGGTTAAAGTGGGGATGACTGGTGGGCATTCTGGCCTCTTAAGTACTCTGTGAGAGACTGCCCAGAAGAGACACATGAGCCACAAACAACTTCCATGTGCATTCAGCAAGTGGGAAACAGAAGAGAATTGTGGGAAGGAGACATCAGAAATGTCCACTAAAACATAGGAAAGCATTTCTTCCCCAGGTGCTATATTTTTGTTTGCAATCTTGAACTCAGTCTGCTTTCAGAGTAAACAGAGATCAGCTGTGCTACTCTCACCATCTGTATGAAAATTGCTGAAGGTCCTATACTACCCTGGTTTAACCAAAGATAAAAACCCACCTTTTTTCTGTATTTTTGTAAAAGAAAACAACAACAAAAAATCTTCTGTGTTTCCCTTTCTGTATTGTTTCATTAATGAGCAGTAAAACAAACATTAATAACTGTGTACACACAGTGGGTAAAATGTGCCCAAACTATGCAATATTAAATTTTCCAAATCCCCATAAATGCATTAATGTATATATGATCTATATGTTTACAATTTAATAAAAAAAAAAATAGATAGGGCAGCACCTGTGGCTCAAAGGAGTAGGACGCTGGCCCCATATAGCCAAAGTGGCAGGTTCAAACCCAGTCCAGGCCAAAAAAAAAAGATATGTGAAAAATAAATAAATAAATCTTCCAAATCTTTACATGGAATCTGATACATATTTTAAAAAAGTATAAGCCCAGGCAGCACCTGTAGCTCAAAGGCGTAGGGTGCTGGCCCCATATACCAGAGGTGGTGGGTTCAAATCTGACCCCGGTCAAAAACTGCAAAAAAAAAAAAAGTATAAGCCTGCAACTAACATTGAAACAAATATTCCAGAATTATAGTACTTTAGAGATAGAAGAGAACCAGTCCAAATTTATTTTACAAGGAATGAAAAACAAGGTTCAGACAGCTTAGCCTGTTGTCTGTAATATTCTCTCCTTATTTTATACTTCGTCTATATTATCACCCAGGTGTTACATATCAGCTCTCTATCCATCTTCTTTGTCCTGTTAGACCACAATCTCCTAAAAAATAGGCATATTGCTGTAACTTTCTTCTAATGTCTAACAAGAGGCCCTATACATAAAGAGTGCATAGTAAATGTTTGTAAAATCATTTATTACTCAGAAAGGAAGGCAGGAAGGAAACTCTTAGCCAAATAACATATAATTCTAAACTTAGAGTAAAAATTTCATTTCTATTTTTAAAACCACACCTACACTTAATCATCCGCATGACTTACTAAGCACGCTCTAAACATGTAAACTCTCACTGAAGAATATTTCTCATTCCAGAAATACAGGAAAGGTTATTCAATACAGTGTAATAGGTGATCAAGAACTCTTCCAATGAAGTCCAGGACCTAACCTCTGATCTACTCTACTGCTACTCACAACAAAGTGAAGGAAGTTTAGTATTTTATAGTCAGAAGAATCTTAAGAGAAAATGTTGTTCTGGTCTCATTTCCTCACCTGAAAAATATCTCTTTCCTTCTTTTCCCTATTAAAAGATCTCTTCAATGACGTTAAATATATCTTGAAAAACAATATCCTTATGCCTTTACCTGAAAAACTTAATGTAAATCTGTGTGGTCTCTCAAGTTAGTATTACAGACATCTGGAACTGTGCATATAAGCCCTTGCTATTTTAAGATCACAAGAAATGGCTAGCCTGGGAAAATGAAAGAGAGGTGAACCATTTCTAACATCTTAACAGCCACTTCAAGCAACCACTTGTTCTGCAAATACCACAAGCCCCTTGGGAATCATTAGATTGGTTGATAAGTTGAACTCTGGCAACGTGCCCTGCAACAGAAATGTTCTATTTGAAATGGGCATTAGCTGCAGAAAAAGTATGTAACCTTATCACATTCTACTTTGTAATTCTCATGGAATTCAAACTAATTCACATTTCAAAAATGAAGTAAAGGAGGGTGGCGTCTGTGGCTCAAAGGAGTAGGGAAAAGACCCCATATGCCGGAGGTGGCGGGTTCAAACCCAGCCCTGGCCAAAAACTGCAAAAAAAAAAAGAAGAAGAAATAAAGTAATATTTACAACATATTCAGGCAGACATACGGGCCATCATTTCTGTAACTCAACTCTCTGGAGTGTGCAGCAAACAGATACTCTGAAAAGCTGGCCACCAATAATGCCTCCCATCCCCGCAGATTATTTGCTGCTCCTCCCAGTAAGAAGGGGAGTCTATTTCCTCTCCCCTTGAATTTGGGCAATCCTTGTGATTTTCTCCAACACTGCTACAGAAATATCACTGTGCCAGTTCTAGGCCTAGGCTGAAAGAGATCCATTTTTGCTTTCCTGAAGCTCTGAGCTGGCTCTTCAGGTGGAACAAGACACATGGAAAGATAATCCTGGCAGAAAAAAACTACATGAGAGAGGCCATAGGAGTACTTAGACATCCCAATCGAAAGCCAGTATCAAGGCTCCATGGATGTGAACAAGACCATCTTGGATCCTCCAGTCCTGAAGAAGTACAGCAAACAGAATGTGAAGCAAAGACAAACCATTCCAACTGAGTCCTACCCAACTGCAGATACACAGAATCGTGAGTAAATACAACATATCTAGGCTCAGCACTTGTAGCTCAGCAGCTAGGGAGCCAGCCACATACACCAGAGCTTGCAGGTTCAAATCCAGCCCAGGTCTGCTAAATTATAATGACAACCACAACCAAAATATAGCTGGGAATTGAGGCAAGCGCCTGTAGTCCCAGCTACTTGGGAGGCTGAGGCAAAAGAATCACTTAAGCCCAAGAGTTAGAGGTTGCTGTGAGCTGAGACGCCATGGCACTCTACCCGGGGCAACACAGTGAGACTCTGTCTCAAAAAAAAATAATAATAACAATAATAAATAAACAAATAAATATTTAAAAAAATATAAGCTCAGCGCCAGCCACATACATCAAGGATAACAGGTTCAAACCCAGCCTGAGCTAACTAAACAACTGCAACAAAAAAATAGCCGGGCGTTGTGGCAGGCGCCTGTAGTCCCAGCTACCTGGGAGGCTAAGGCAAGAGAATTGCTTAAGCCCAAGAGTTGGCGGTTACTGTGAGCTGTGATGCCACAGCACTCTACCCAGGGAGGATATAGTGAGACTCTGTCTCAATCAATCAATAAATAAATACATAGATGTGTGTGCGCGTATAAAAAGGACAAAACTTTAGAAATAACAGACAGATCACGGTTGCCAGGGTTAGGGACCAGAGTAAGAATAGAAGGTCAGCAATGAGAGGGAGGTGGTGATGGTGGACATAGAAATGTAGATGGGTGACACCAAAAAAAGCACACACCTTTACATATGCACATGTGTATACACATGAGTGCAAGTAACTGGAAAGATCTTAAAAAAAAAAAAAATTAGTGGGCTCAGCACCCCTAGTACAGTGGTTATAGCGCCAGCCACATAAACCAAGGCTGGCGGGTTCAAACCCAGCCTGGGCC
Organism: Galagoides demidoff; assembly: GCA_963574575.1. Classification (NCBI taxonomy): domain Eukaryota; kingdom Metazoa; phylum Chordata; class Mammalia; order Primates; family Galagidae; genus Galagoides; species Galagoides demidoff. The sequence continues at coordinate 17,368 of CAUYQV010016785.1, read as the reverse complement.
AGCTAAAACAACAATGACAACTGCAACAACAACAAAAATAGCCAGGTGTTGTGGCGGGTGCCTGTAGTCCCAGCTACTTAGGAGGCTGAGGCGAGAGAATCGCTTAAGCCCAAGAGTTTGAGGTTGCTATAAGCTGTGACACCAGAGCACTCTACTAAGGGTGACATGGTGAGATTCTGTCTCAAACAAAGAAACAAAAAAACCCCTTTGATTCCTCAAAGCCTATAAAATCATTTCCCTACCACCATTTGAAACTCTCAAAAAGACAAAAACAAACAACAATTCTAAGAGTAGTGCTTAGAAACATTCAGAATGCTCTGAAATATTCCTTAGGTTATGCAGATGTTTCTAAATCTAACTTTAAATGACCTACCTTTTCACTAATTTTATATTCCAGAGATTATTAAATCCTTTTAACAGACAACGTGTAAATTGACTAATTTGATAAATTTTAGAGAAAGAATAGGAATAACAGTCAATAACTTAAGACTGGGCTTGACACCTGTGGCTCAAGTGGCTAAGGCGCCAGCCACATACACCTGAGCTGGCGGGTTCGAATCCAGCCCGGACAGTCAAAAAACAATGATGGCTGAACCAGAAAAAAAAAGAAATAGCCAGCCATTGTGGCAGGTGCCTGTAGTCCCAGCCTTGGGGAGGCAGAGGCAGGAGAATCACTTGAGCCCAGGAGTTGGAGGTTGCTATGAGCTGTGATGCCATGACACTCTACCCAGGGCGACAGCTTGAGGCTCTGTCTCAACAAACAAACAAACAAACAAACAAAAAAAAACCTTAAGACTGGCCTGGTGAGGTGGCTGGCACCTATAATCCCAGATATTTGGGAGGCTAAATTGGGAGAATTGCTTGAGGTCAGGAGATGGAGGCTGCAGTGAGCTATGATCTTACCACTGTACTCCAGGCTGGGCAACAGAGTAAGACTTTGTCTCTAGAAACAATAATAACAATTTTTTTTTTTTGAGACAGAGTCTCAACCTGTTGCAGTGGGTAGAGTGCTGTGGCGTCACAGCTTACAGCAACCTCAAACTCTTGGGCTTAAGCGAGTCTCTTGCCTCAGCCTCCCAAGTAGCTGGGACTACAAGTGCCTGCCACAAAGACCAGCTATTTTTCTGTTGCGTCTGTCATTGTTGCTTAGCTGGCCAGGGCTGGGTTTGAATCAGCCTCGGTGTATGTGGCTGGCGCTGTAACCACTGCCCTAAGGGCACTGAACCACAATAATAATAATTTAAGAATGACGATCAGAAAGGATTTTACCTCTTAATATTAGCTTCTTGTGTAAACTGTAATAAGAGCTACTAAGCAAATTTAGCGAATGTCTTCAGACACTGAGATAAAAGAAACTGAACATAACACTAACGTGGTTGCTTTCTTATACACAGCAATAAATAAAACACTTATTAACTTAGTCTAAATAGTAGTGGTTTTAAACAGATTATTAAAATGTACTCTATTATACTCTTCCATAATTCTAATTTACTAAGGAGGAATTTGCTTTGTCACAAATAATTTTATGTATACTTTGATTCCTATAATAATACATTTATCTGGCTAAATGGACTATTGTTCCCCATTCTTCAGTCCCTTCCTTTATTAGAAGTATACACTCATGCTTACTGCTGTGTGACTTTGCAATGTTGGAACAGTCTATTCCCTAGCCCCAATTCCCTACATACCGGGCATTAACATTATTCCAAGCTGAAGCCTCAAAACTCTGCATGTTTCTACTCATGCTTCTTAAATTCCCATGACCCTATATAAGAACATGTTGCCACATGCCCAGGTAGCCACTGCTCTTAGCCTAAGCTCCAGAATAAAAATTTAGGAACTGTTTCTGAACCCAGCCAGAAGTTTAAAGGTCAGCCTTGCCTAGCTGAACAAAGGCTAGATGTGTGGAACTGTATGAACCTGCAGACTTGTAAGAATGAAAATAAATGTTGGTTGTAATTCACTAAGATTTTGAGACTGTTGTTATCCAGCAGGAAAAAATACTAATAAGCAATAAAAGGGAAGTTTCTAAACTAGATAATTCATGTGGTACATAATGATACACACAGAAACTCAATGCCTATCTGTATTCTTTTCACTGACGGCCAGGAGAATATTTAAGCCATCCTTAATTACTGCTTTGCCCTGTAACTTATTAGAATTAGCTAAAAGAATCATAAAGAGATACTGCTTCAGACAAAACTTGGGATGCACTAAAAACCCAACCCTAAAGCAAATTTATCAAGGGCCTACAACCGAGCAAAAATAGCATTCTTAGGCATCTCTTTAGTATTAAAACTCAGACAATAATTATAAATACAGTCCACAGTTATCACTTCAAACAAACGAACCATCTTAAACAAAGCTATAAAACATTTTACCAAAATGAATACTTAAGATTAAAAAGGCATGGACATATAAAGGATCCTAAAGAACGGCTAAAAAAAGAAAAGTTGGTTTCTTGAAGAATTCTTTTTCTGAATTCGGTAGGTTATCAAATACAGGTTCCAGTGCAGTGAATATGTATTTATAGTTTCCTTGCTAGCCATAGAGAAAGAAGAGGTATGATTGTTTATTGGACCCTTAAGGGCTGGATATCTCTCCAGCATACATTCTTCCTCTCCTAGCAGAATCCTGACTTGGATTGTACCCATTCCCAACACTAGCTTATCCCAAGCCACAACCAAAGATAACCACATAACCAACCCAAGGTATATCAATCAGGGTCCATAAGATTTGATCTGGGGATTTCTGTTTAAACTATCAAGGAACTGTATCCTATTCAGAGTGAAGGATCAAGTCTTGGCTAAAGGCAGTGTTAGTTACCTGAACTTTTCTACTAAAAAAAAACCACCTCAAACTCATTATTTGCTTAAGTCACTGGGCTTTCTGTTCTATTATTTGCATCCAAACATTCAACTGATAAAATTTTTAGAATAATCAAGGAGCAAATGTGAAATCAGAATTTGGGGTATTACCAAAGTATATAGAAAGTACATTCTAAGAAAGTATTTAGACTCAAAAAAAAATTGAAGAGTTGGTGGTACCCATAGCTCAATGGGTAGGGCACTGGCCACATATACCTAGGTTGGCAGGTTCGAATCTGGCCCAGGCCAGCTAAACAACAATAACAACAAAAACAATAGCCAGGCATTGTGGTGGGCACCTGTAGTTCCAGCTACTTGGGAGGCTAAGGCATGAGAATCGCTTAAGCCCAAGAGTTTGAGGTTGCTGTGAGCTGTGATGCCACTGCACTCTGCTGAGGGTGACATAGTGATACTCTGTCTTAAAAAAAAAAAAAAAAAAAAAAAAACCTGAAGAGCTTTTTGAGACTTTCTGTTTAACCAAAGATGGGATACTGCATATTAAAATCCTTAGCTAAATAATTTTTTCATCCTTCACTGTCTGGTCACTAACAACAACAAAAAAAAATCAGTATGTATATACATCTGACTCATTCTATTTACTAGACTAGTTAACACAGTAGAACCTCTGTAAGTTGACCACCGAGGAGACTATAACTGGTCATTATAAGAAACTAGGCCTACTGTAATGATACATACATGTGGTGTATGTCCAGTCTATGAAAACTAGGTCAACTTAAGGAAGTGGTCAACTATGAAGGTTCTACTGTACATAATTTAAGAAACAATAAGAGGTTGGCACCTGAGGCTCAAGGAGTAGGGCACGGGCCCCATATACTGGAGGTGGTGGGTTCAAACCCGGCCCTGGCCAAAATCTGCAACCAAAAAAAAAAAGAAAAAAGAAAAAAAAAAGAAACAATAAGATAAGACTGTAAAACAGTGCAGCCACTTTGGAAAATAAGTCTGGCATTCCTCAACATGTTAAACATAGAGTTACCATATGACCCAGCAATTGTCCTAGGTATATAGTAAAGAGAACTGAAAATGTATACACACACACACAAACATAGGCACAAACGTTCAAAGCAGCAGTATTTACAACTTAAAGGTGGAAGTAACTAAATGTCCACCACCAAGGGATGAATAAACAAACTGTGCTATATCCATGCAATGAAATATTTACAACATGGATGGACCTTAAAAGCATAAGGCTACATGAAAGAAGTTAGACACAAAGGGTTGTATTTTGCATGATATATTGTATGAAATGTTCCAAACAGAAAGTTGATTAGTGGTTGCTTAGGGCTGGGAACCGGGTGGAGGGGGAGGGAGAATATGGGAAGGAAAGTGTTAGTGCACGTGGGTTTCTCTTTGGGAGAATAAAATTTAGACAGTGATGATGGCTGCACAACTAAAAACCACAGTACCACATGCCATGAATGGGTGAATTTTATGGCCCATAAAAAACTGTTATTAACAAGACAAAAGCTTTAAACTATTAAAATTTTTATTATTCACAGGCTTTCGTTGCCAGTGCAATTTTAAGAGAAAGGAATAATTTATATGCAAAACATCTGCATCACCTCCCTGCTCCAACTCAGTTTTTCATTATAGATTCCTAAAACCTATAAATTATGGAAGTATGAGAAATATAAGGCCAAGTGCACATATTCCCCAAAAGGGTGAAAAAAGAACTGTCTCAGTTGGTTCATTCACATGAATTAGGTTAAATTGCTTGACTAGGTAGCCAGAAGTTCTGGAATATGAAACAAAATGTATTAATTGGCTAAGTCCCAGTCTGTGCTTTATACAATTAGCCCAATGTTATAAAAAACAAGTATCCCTTGTAATTCAAATCTATTCAGTTTGTGAGTTTAGAAAGTAAAAGGTCAGACACAGAGTGATAACTAAAATTTCCTTTTCTCAGAGAAGCTCAATATCTGACTAGCTACTTCTTTCTTCAAAGCATTAACATTAATATATAGTATAGCTTCCTCCTTTTACAACTAATCAATAGCCTGAATCACAGAATTATTGGTTTGTACACATAAATGTGTACCAGTACTATCAGGCATTTCAGGCAAAATTTGCACTAAATGTTTATACATCGAAAGCATCTTTCATGCCCCAGTACTTCCTTATTCTCTGGAATAGTAAATTTGAGCATTTGTAGGCTGTTCTTATCACCAATACCGACTGTCTATATACAACATCCTAGATAGAAAACAAAGCACAGCTAAAGATTGTGATGGCAAGAAGAAAAGGCTCAAGTTTTGAAACTATGAGCCAGAATCACACACAGAAGTTGATAATTTTTCTAGGTACAGTCCCTTGATGGTGCTCAGTGGTTAGGGCGCTATCCACATACACTGGGGCTGGTGGGTTTGAACCCAGCCCGGGCCTGGTAAACAACAACAACAACAACAACAACAACAACAGAATTACTGGGTGTTGTGGCGGGCGCCTGTAGTCCCAGCTACTTGGGAGGCTGAGGCAAGAGAATCGCTTAAGCCCAAGAGTTTGAGGTTGCTGTGAGCTGCAACACCACAGCACTCTACCAAGGGTGACGTAGTGAGACTTTGTCTCAAAAAGAAAAAAAAGTCCCCCCGATGGTCTACTAATTGATAAAATTAAAAATGCCAACAACCACCACAAAGTTAAAAACATCTATAGACAAATATCAGAAACTCTTGTTCTTCAATCTAAGATTATAAAGATTATAGTAGAATATTGTACCATATACTAAGAGGCTATAGGTAGTAACAAGAAGAGCTTACTGGGAGGTACCTGTGGCTCACTGAGTAGGGCACTGGCCCCATATACCAAGGGTGTCGGGTTGGAATTTGGCCCCGGCCAAGCTGCAACAAAAAAAATAGTCGGGCGTTGTAGCAGGCCCCTGTAGTCCCAGCTACTTGGGAGGTTGAGGCAAGAGAACTGCGTAAGCCCAAGAGTTGGAGGTTGTTGTGAGCCATGACACCACAGCACTCTACCAAGGGTGACATAGTGAGACTCTGTCTAAAAAAAAGAGCTTACTGATAGCTTATAAAATGTTCATATTAAAAATGGTCCTGAATTTTAAAAACAATGGTCTTGAATAAATTATTTTTCAGAAATAGTGGAACAGGAAAAACACAATATCTCAGTCTTGTTGGGTTCCTATAACAAAATACCTTAGATAGAAATGTCATTTCTTATAGTTTTAACTAGAGATTGGAAAGTCCAAGATGAAGACACTAGCAGGTTCTGTCTGGTGAGGACTCATTCTCCACTTCACAGATAGTATCCCTGCAGTCAACTGCAGGGCTGAAGGGACTAACAAGCTGCCTGGGCCTATTTTACTGTGTAAAGGCTTTTTTTTTTTTTTTGAGACAGAGCCTCAAGCTGTCCCCCTGGGTAGAGTGCCCCAGCATCACAACTCACAGCAACCTCCAACTCCTGTGCTCAAGTGAGTCTCCTGCCTCCGCCTCCCAAGTAGCTGGGACCACAGGCACCTGCCACAATGTCTGGCCATTTTTTGGTTGCAGCCATCATTGTTGTTTGGTGGCCCAGGCTGAATTCGAACCCGCCACCTTAGGTGTATGTGGCTGGCGCCTTAGCCACTTGAGCCACAGGCACCGAGCCATAAAGGCATTAATCCCATTCACAAGAGCTCCACCCTTATCACTTAATCTCTTACCAAAAGCCTGTCTCTCTATTTTTTTTTTGTTTTTTAGAGACAGAGTCTCACTTTATTGCCCTTGGTAGAGTGCCGTAGTGTCACAGCTCACGGCAACCTCCAACTCTTGGGCTTAGGTGATTCTCTTGCCTCAGCCTCCCAAGTAGTGGGACTACAGACACCCACTACAACACCTGGCTATTTTTTGTTGCCATTTGGCCGGGGCTGGGTTTGAACCCGCCACCCTAAGTAATGGGGCTGGCGCCCTACCCACTGAGTCACAGGTGCCACCCCAAGCCTATCTCTTAATAGTGATACATTGGGGGATTCAGTTTCAACATACACATGGAGGGTTAAGTGGGGAGACCCATTCAGACATAGTACTAAAGAAAAAATCCTTAACAAATATTCACAGTTAATGGGGAAAATGCCAAAGAAACCCTTTTTAAAATGCAGAAGAGGCTGGGCATAGTGGCTCACACCTATATAATACTAGTACTCTGGGAGGCTGAGGCAAGAGGATCACTTCAGCTCAGGAGTTTGAGACCAGCCTGAGCAAGAGTGAGACCCTGTCTCTATTAAAACCAGAAAAATTAGCTGGGTATTGTGGTAGGCACCTGTAGTCCCAGCTACTTGGGAGGCTAAGGCAGGAAAATCATTTGAACCCAGGAGTTTGAGGCTATTGTAAGCTGACACCGTGGCATAGCCTGTGCAATGGAGTGAGAGTCTATCTCAAAAAACAAACAAACAAAAAAAAGGGACAGAAAAGGATCTGTTGATTAGTGATTTGGAAGTTATAGGAAGCAGTAGACACAAAAACTTCAACTATGCATTTTGTATTATTTCTAGCTTAAATATACAAATTACAGCCTCAAACCAGTAGAGTGAATTACTCAGCGCTGTCCCCAGGAACATGAAAAACCTCTATACTTATACTTCATTCAGTAACATTCACACTGTGAATGGATCACAGTTCTACTATATATCTGAGTCCACAGGTAAGAGATATACAAATATGACTATAAATCATACAGTGAGATTTCTACAGATTCACATTAGAAACAAAGAACAAGTTTGCTATCCCTATTCTCTCTTAGAAGATATAACTACCTTTGTGTCTATTCTTTATATCATCCCTTGTGATGCAAAAGTTTTCTATAATTTCTTGTCTTCTTCCTCACTTCCTCAAGGGTCCTCTCCTTGACCCTTATCTACTGAGAAGGGTCAAGTTCATGAGCAAGTCTTCAAAGCCAATGTCCCTGTTATTCTTATTTAACTTTAAGCTCTCAACAGCATTTGACAGTTTCCATCAAATTGTTTTGAAAATTTCCGATTTTGGTTTCTTTGACATCACAATCCATCAGTTTTCCCTTATTTCACTGGCTGTTCCTTCTCTGTTACCTCTGTAACAGCTCTTCCTCTTGGAGACCCCAAGACACTCGGTCTTCTCTTCTCAATATGCACAATTTTCCTTATGATCTTATCAAATCCAATGGTTTTAAACACTTGGTCTCTGGTGATTAATCCTAAACCTACACCTCTAGTACTGGCCTCTTCCTGGGACTCTAAAGTCACATATTCAATTGTAATTAGACTTCTCCAACTGGCTTTTTAATAATAGGTATCTTAAATCTAAAATGGGTAAAACAAGACTCTTGAATTTTCTCAAAAACCTGCTCTTCCCCAGTTTTCACCGTATCAGTAAAGGCTTCTTCATCCACCCTGGTATTCAAGGCAAACTTACAGCACCAGTAAATTGACCAGACCTCTAAAACATATCCCAAATCCTTCTACTTCTCTCTCTCTCCATTACTAACAACCTAATTCAAATCACTAACAACCCTGTCTTGAACCAGTGGTCTCACTTTTAGTCTCCTTCCAACAACACATGGGAAACAAATTCTTTATGCCTAAACTGCACTGTCATGCCTCTGTTCAAAGTCCCCCAATGGCCTTCCTCCACACTGATAAAACCCAAGCTCCTATTTACATATCTAACCTCTATCTTATCCTTTATTCCCTGACTTCCCCCTACCCTGCCCTATGCCATGGCAACACAAACACTATTTCAGTTTCACCTACCTTCTTTCCCATTTTGAGCATCCTACTCATTTCCACTTCAGAACTATTCCCTCTGCTTAGAATATGCTTCCTATCATGATCTTTGTGTGGTCGGCTCTTTCTTCTTATTCAAAGGCAGCTTAAAAGCCACCTTCTCAGAAAGGCATTTCCTGCCTACCCTATTTGAGAGCCATTCCAATTACTATTTTAATTATCCTATTTTAATTCTGCTTAGAATTCATTATTGATATTTTCCTTAAGGTAAGCTCCACTGAGAACAGGAGCCTTGATGCCTTGTCCACTGCTGTATCCGCAGCACCTAGTCCTAGAATAATGCTGGGTACATATAAGCTCAGTAAATATTTTAAATGACTAAATAATTGAAAAGTAAGGACATATCAAGAGTATTGATAAACAATTTTCTAATTTCATAAATTCGTTTCAAACACATGCACAGTAATGGCATATTTAGTGTGTCACTTAATTTTACTAAAGACTTAGTTGAGCTCTTCAAATAGTTTTGTTTTTTTTTGAGACAGAGTCTCACTTTCTCGCTCTTGGTAGAGTGCCATGGCATCATAGCTCATAGCAACCTGAAACTCTTAGGCTCAAGTGATTCTCTTGCCTCAGCCTCCAGAGTAGCTGGGACTACAGGCACCCGCCACAATGCCCGGCTATTTTTAGAGACAAGGTCTTGTTCTTGCTCAGGCTGAGTCTTGAACCGGTGAGCTCAGGCAATCCGTCTGCTTCAGCCTCCCAGAGTGCTAGGAGTATAGGTGTAAGCCACTGCACCAGGCCTCAAATAGATTTTTAATTATATTAAAAGCAATGATACTTTACTGTTTTAAATTGATGAGATAACCTACAGTATCTGGTTTATTTAATATAGCTACTAGCTATTTCCAATTAAAATAGTCTTAGAATTATAAAGGATGAACTTTTTAAAAAATTTAAGATTAATATGAGGGTACATATAATTAGGTAACATTGTTTGCCATTAGTAAGCATGAACATGTTTTATTCTATAAAAGCTATGGAGAGTTAAAATAGTAAGCTAGTATGTTTGCTTATTTAGCATATGTTATTGAAGACTAAAAAGAGAAATAAGACTTAAAATTGGAACTTTTAAAACTGCAACAAATTAACCAGAACTTCCTAAGAATACAGTAACAAAGAAAAATAACCAATTTTTTCTTGAGGAAAGCTGGCAAATGGAATGGAAATAATAGAGTTTTGAGCATTTAGCTGAGACTTTTATAAAGTTTCTAAACTGGTTTCACAGAAATTCTTGGAAGAGATTCCATATTTTTGTCTGCCAAATAGAGGGCAAGAATAGAAAACCCAAGAGTTCATGGGGGTGGAAGTGTGGAAGGTTCTCTCAGGCCCTCATCTGGGTATTTAGATTGTGACAACAAACTCTGTGGTTAAGCGGCTGCAGTAATTAAGCAGTGTGTTTATTATAACCTAATCTCAATGGACTTTTCTAAGATTTTTCCTCAGACTCAGAAAGAAGTAAAGTAAGAGTCTGACTTATAAGCACAAATAAATGAAGTTTTATGGTACTGAATACCCTCACTGACAGCCTCAAGCTTTAATATGCACCAGAGCCAAACATAAGGAAGAGAAAAGGAGTTTCAAACTAAACTAAAAGAAAGAAAGATGTAACAGATTTTAACATTAATTAGAGAGAAAGAAAACAAAAAAATACTGGGTGGCTCCTGTGGCTTAAAGGAGTAGGGCGCTGGCCCCATATGCCAGAGGTGGCAGGTTCAAACCCAGACCCGGCTAAAAACAGCAAAAAAAAAAAAAAAAAAAATACTAATTTAGTGTCTCTCTGGGGAGATATAGCTTAAGTTTATTTTTTAAGGTAACCACTGAACTGGCTCTCACTTTAATAAAAAATAGTACTAATACTTATAATTAATGTTCCATAGCAGAGTATTATCTTCCTGGGTACCACAGGTACCCACAGCACCTTTTTTTGAGACAGAGTCTCACTTTCTCTCTCTTGGTAGAGTGCCATGGCATCATAGCTCATAGCACCTTGAGTGTGTCCCCTTGGTTTAAAATGCCACAGTGAATCTGAACTGTGTTTGTCCTAACTGCTGAAATAAAAGGGATAATCACTGGTTTGGGTAGACAGTGATTTTTATAAGCAGCTGAATGTCTAGTGACAGAAGAGAAGCAAGGCAATCTACAAAATTTAAGACAAAAACACTAGTCTTGTTCTCCATCAACACTTGCATGAGATGAGAGGGTGGTGCATGTTTACAAAAGCAGATTCTGACCTGTCTATCACCTCCTGGTGAGCTGAGCAGCCAGAATCTATTAGAGGGTAACAGATGCACTAGTAGTGCCCTACAGAGAATTTCAAGCCTGCTCTAGTTGAGACTATAAGCAAAGTTGTATACTTGCAGTGCTTTTCTCCAATAGCCACTTTCTATTTTATCCAACTGGATAAACACTGCAAGTATCCTATTAGCTCAGGATATAAATCTCAAGAAGTATGAGAGGAAAGGCCAAACTACAATCATGAGATCACGGGACTACAGAGATGAGTATGAGTTATTCTCACACTCATAGAACTAAGAACTCAAGTTAAAGTGCTTCAACACGGGAAGGGGCCTAAGAAGGATAGAATATGAGTTCGACTATTTCTTGACCACTCTGAATGACTGAGAATAGTGTTATTAACAGAATGGCAAGGGTTTGTTTTAACTCCCATTCCCCCCTTAAGCTAACTTCACAAGTATTACTGGAGAATTGCCATATTATTTTAGTCATCTGTATATTTTATATGGACTTGTGTAATTAATCTGTATACTTAAGAGTAAAGGAAGATAAACTTATCATTTTTGTTACTACTACTCTACTTGTTCCATTTCCAAAAATCACACTTAAAAACCAAAAGGTTAAAAGGGAAGCAGTAGTTTCTTGTAGGTGCTCTAAATTGCTCATCTTTTAGCATATGTCTTACATCTAAACTAAGGAAAAAGTAATCAAAGGGTAATGAAAAAATTCTTTAAAAAGTGCATAAGTTATTCTGTATCAGACCTCTGTAACACTGATAATCCAACAATGAATGAGCAAGCTACAGATGAATTGTATGACATTCAATTTTTTATTTTTTTACCATCTTTCAGAGCTTAGGGCTCAGTAATACAAACTTGATTACTGTGCAAATAATTTTACGTTAATAAAAGGGAAACTAAAGCTAAACTTTACTCCTGATATTCTCCCTTCCCTCTAACAAAGTTATCAGAGATGGGATCAACTTAAAAAAGCTCTACTGTATATCAAAGCATCTTAGTCAGTTTTCTAAAGGTAATAATTTCAGGTAATTAGTACTTCTACCAAGTTGTAGCTAACTGGTAGGACAGTTTCCTAAGCTATTTTATTTAGTAGCTACTAATGGACTAAGCCACCACAGAGGCAGGTAGTCATCTATCTACACTAGCAACTGCTTAAAAGATCTATGCCTTATGTTATTAGCACATAGCAAATCCAGGCAAAATCATGAATTTGACTTAGAAAATCCAAATGGCACTAAAAAACAGAGATCAACATATTCTGTCTGAAATTACTATTACTTTTTTTGAGACAGAGTCTCAAGTCATAGCCCTGCGTAGAGTGTTATGGCATCACAGCTCACAGCAACCTCCAACTACTGGGCTTAAATGATTCTCTTGCCTCAGCCTCCCAAGTAGCTAGGACTACAGGCACCTGCCACAACACCCAGCCATTTTTTGGTTGTAGTTGTCATTGTGTTTGGTGGGCCTGGGCTGGATTTGAACCCACCAGCTCCAGTGCACCAGCCACTTGAGCCACAGGCACCGAGCCTGTCTGAAATTACTTTTGCATGTGGTACCAAAGATGATGTTTCAGGGCTCAGTGCCCGTAGCTCTGTGGTTAGGGCACCCGGCCACATACACTGGGGCTGGTGGGTTTGAACCTGGCCTAGGCCTGCTAAACAACGACAACAACAACAACAACAAAAAATAGCCAGGCATGTGGCGGGCACCCGTGGACCCACCTGTGGTCTCTTCTACTGGGGCAAGAGAATCCTTAAGCCCAAGAGTTTGAGGTTGCTATGAGTGTGATGCCACAGCACTCTACCAAAGGTGATATAGTGAACTCTGTCTCAAAAAAAAGATTATGTCTCAGAAAATGTCAGTATGTATAAAGCATTATAGTTAGTCGTAAACTAGCTTGACTAGCGGATAATATATTTAGGGACTAGGAAAATCCTATTTAGGTGAGACTCCTGAAACCAACTATGGGTTGTAGGTTCTAAGTCTTCTCACACTCACCCTCTCCCTAAAGATGTAACATTTAACTACTTCTTCATGATAGCGGCCACTTTATAAACCCATAATTCCAGTGTGAGATATTTGAAAATTTGGGGTTGAATAGATGTTGACACGGTCTGGTCAGATGCTTTCTTCAGCTAAATCAACAGACCACGGAAAACCCCATATATACCTCAGATAAGTTCTGAAACACTACTTAGACTGCAAATATAAAACACATTTGACTTAGAGAAACTATTCTAAAGCAATTTGTTGAACCAGCTAGATTTAGAAGTATGATGGATGGTCAGTAAAAATAACTGATTTTGGCAGAACTGGGCTGCCAGGAGAACTAAGTTTCAGGAACCCTTCCCATAAAATTATGTCTTCCAGAAATACTAATCTAGGATGTTCCAGAGATTTATTAATTCTCCTCATTACTACTTTCAACTTACTTACTCCCAGTCTTCAGAGCCATCTAAGAATAAAGGCCAAAGGAAATCATCTCAACATGTCTGCACCACAGAAATTTATGCCACATTGTAGGAAAGTCCAAAAAGACAAATGCTAATACTTCAAAGTTCATACCACAAAAAGGAATGTTGGGTTTTTTGATAATGGACTAATGATTTCTAAAGAAACTCCCCCTTATTCAATTTGAGTAACACCCTGCATTAGTTTCTTCTTGCAGCTGTAAAAAATTACAAAAAAATGCTTATTTAAAACAATACAAGTTTATCCTCGTGTAGTTCTGGATGTCATGAATCTGAAGTCTCACAGGACTAGGTCCTTCTAGAGCCCTGAGGGAAGAACCTATTCCTTGACCTTTTCATCTTCTAAAGGACTATTTGCCTTCCTTGGCTCCCAGTCCCTCTGTCATATTCTTGTGACTTGCTTCCATCATCAAATCTACTAACTCTGAACTCCTGTCTCCCTCTTCTAAGGACTCATGCAATTACACTGGGCCAGCTTGGATAATCCAGGTACACAACGGTGGCAAAGTGAAAAGCTGTAAAAAAACTATTATATTTCTGAATTCTTTTGATTAATTTTATGACTAATGTTACCAAGGAAGATATGACACAAACCAAAGGATATGGAGAGAAAATTTCAGTGCTTGTCCAAAATGATGGATGGGTCTTCTCAACCAGTAGTTCTCAAAGCTAATAGTGCATCAGAAATACCTAGAAGATTTGTTAAAACACAATTGCCAGCCCTACCCCAGAGTTTCTGGTTCAGTAAATCCAAGGTACAGCCTATGGAGCATGCACACTTCTAAAAATTTCCCAGGGACCATTCTTTAAGAACCATACTGCAATTCAGAAAAACTACTGAATGTATTATGAAAGCAAATGAGGAGCTAATTTGTATCAGAAATAGCAAAAACCAAAAACAAAACAAGAAGAAAAAGCGGGGGGGGGGGGACAACAATCAACAAAGTGACAGTTCTCCAAACAGAATAAAACTAAGCTACTCAAATTGAATTACTCATGGTTGGTAAGTTATCAATTTACCCTTCACTGCCTGCTCCATGAAGATTAAATGTGATAATACACGTAACAACCTCCTGTGAAGTCAGAGGAGAAAAATGAAAGCTCAGAAAAGCCAAGGGGTCAGATCAGGCCAGGCCTGGTGCATGTAGATTGCTTGAGTTCAGCAGTTCAAGAGCAGCCTCAGCAAGAACAAGACCCCATCTCATATAAAAGTAGAAGGTCAAGAGGACAGTTTGACCCCAAGAGCTTGATGTTGCTGTGAGCTATGAAATCACTGCACTCTATTCAGGAGGCCAGAGTGAGACTCTGTCTCAAACAAACAGGCTCAGCGCCTGTGGCTCCAGTAGCTAAGGCTTCAGCCACATATACCTAAGGTGGCAGGTTCGAATCCAGTTCGGGCCTGCCAAACAACAATGACAGCTGCAACCAAAAAATAGCTGGGCTTTGTGGCGGGCGCCAGTGGTCCTAGCTACTTGGGAGGCTGAGGCAGGAGACTCACTTGAGCCCAGGAGTTGGAGGTTGCTGTGAGCTGTGATGCCAGGGCACTCTACCCAGGGGGATAGCTTGAGGCTCTGTCTCAAAAAAAAATAAAAACAAACAAACAAAAAAAAACAGCAAAAAAAAAGCCAAAGGGTCATCATGAAGCAATGGGAAAATTCTCAGCATTCAGTGGAAGAGAAAACCTCTCCTAAAATATTTTAGAATGCTGGATGAAGAAATTAAGTTTCGGTGATGTTTATCAAATTACGTTTTAGCAGGTGCCCATAGCTCAGTGGGTAGGGCGCCAGCCACATACATGGAGGCTGGCAGGTTCAAACCTGGCCCAGGCCGGCTAAAACAACGACAACTGCAACAACAAACTCTTGGGCTACGTACTTTGGTCACCTCTCTTTTACAACATCTATAAATCAGTAAAATAGTAACTAATAGGCAAGAACCTAAAGTGTCACCAAAGCCTTAACGATCAAATCAGTGTTAAATTGTATTATACATGTTTTATTAAGGCAAGAAAACAAAAACAGCTGTTGAGTCCATCTAAAATTTAACCAGCGTGAATACCCCAAAGTCTGAGTACAAGTAAATTATAGAACTTTGCAACGGTTAACAAGGAAAAGCTAAACTTCCTGTTATTCCTAATCCTTTTAAAAAATAACCGTCATCGGCTCGGCGCCTGTGGCTCAATCGGCTAAGGCGCCAGCCACGTACACCTAAGGTGGCGGGTTCGAATCCCCAGCCCAGGCCCGCCAAACAACAATGATGGCTGCAACCAAAAAACGGCTGGGCGTTGTGGCAGGTGCCTGTGGTCCCAGCTACTTGGGAGGCGGAGGCAGGAGACTCGCTTGAGCCCAGGAGTTGGAGGTTGCTATGAGCTGTGATGCCATGGCACTCTACCCAGGGGGATAGCTTGAGGCTCCGTCTCAGAAAAAAAAAAAAAAAAAGCCTTTGCTAAAAATCCAATAATTAGTTTATCTATACAATCACTTAAGGAAAACTTGAAATGGAAAAAAAATATTTCATCTATTTAATCATTTCATGAATACTTATCACATAATGACTAAGCTATTTAATTGGATCAAAAAATGTGACAGTGTCTGTCCTCAGTGAGACCTCAGCCTAGTAAAGAAACTCAATACTAAAATATTAATTATAAGAAAAAGTGATAGATCCTTAAAGAGGAAGTATGTACCACCTGTCTTGAAAACATGGAAAGTGTATTTTGTAATTCTATCTGAGACTAAGCATATGTGTATATTACAGTAGCCTTTAACTATTAGATATAACTATGATGACTAAAGCTGAAATTAATTTTAGTTTTAATTAAAATAATAAGGGTATTCATCATTTTTTATCTGGTTATAGTACAAATTCTTTACTCATAGTTTTATTTATTCATTGTTCAATGTGGCTGCAGGAAGGAAATAAATTTTGAAGGAAATAAATTTTGTTTGTAATAATATTGTTATCAAAGGAATAGATAGAACTTGGCATATTGATAATTTTTTGTTATTTATAATTCAAAATATATCAACATTATTGAAAGTTAACAAACATAAATATAAAAATACATACAAAAATACATTTTTTTTTGCCATATGTATTAGTTTCTCCTTACTGCACATGTTTCAAGATCCTCAGCGCATTTAAAAATACATAATATATACTATGTATTTTTCTATATGTGCACACCATGATGATGTTAAATTTTTTAATTAGACACTGTAACAGACTAATAACAAAAATTAATAAAAAAATAGAACTATTGCAACAATAGGAAGCATCACTATGCTTGTGCTTTGGAGTCCTCATGAAGGGCTCGGTAAACTGGGGTTACTTGAACACAAGCACTGCCACGCCATGACAGCCGACCTGTTGACCCTGATAAGTACTAAGCAACAACAGGTCTGCAGCATCTACAACATGCCGAGACTTAACAGTAGGAGGACACACATGTCTTGCTGCAGGACAGCTGAAGATTGCATCCTACTACTAGGAAGGGCATGCATTTTAAAACTTAACATATATTTATACATGGAATTTTAAATTTATTATTATCAGACTAAGCTTGGCCATAGATAACTAAAATTGTGCACATCAAAACCACAAATAAGGGGGCTAGACTGTATTTGAAAGTATTTGAACATTTGTAATCAATGACAAAGAAATATAAAAAATCAAAAAGAAATCTCAGTTTATTCTATTCTAAGAAAAATATGATTATAGTTACAAATACATTTTAAACATTCTCTTTATATTTTATCTTTAGTATTTTCTCAAAATATTGTTGTAACTCAGCCCTCTTTCCCCTGCCCACTCCTGTTCCCCAGCCCTCACCTGTTCCCCCCACCCTCTCCAGCCCATTTCTCTCCTCCTCCCTTCTCCCCTCCCCCAGTTGACTCCAGGAACAAGGCAAGTCCCTCCTCCCCCCAGGGTGGCCGAGAACATGTTCCCAGACCCCCTTCTTCCTCCTAGAGTTGCCAAGAACAAGCTTCAGGTACAAGGAAAAAA